>CAUYQG010009783.1:0-23151 GCA_963574415.1 Tarsius wallacei
CCAGCAAGAAGTGGCCACTGTGTAAAAACAAAAACCACATGATTATATCATTAGATGCAGAAAAAGCTTTTGATAAAATCCAGCACCCCTTCTTGATAAAAACCCTTCAACATCTAGGCATAGGTGGAACATACCTCAAAAGAGTAAGAACCATCTATAAAAAACCCACAGCCAGCATATTTCTAAACAGACAAAAATTGGAACCACTTCCTCTGCAAACTGGAACAAGACAAGGATGCCCACTCTCATTCCTCCTGTTCAAAATAGTTTTGGATGTCCTAGCTAGAGCAATCAGAGAAGAGAAGGTGATCAGGGGTATCCAAATAGGAAAAGAGGAAGTCAAGTTATCTCTCTTTGCAGACGACATGATTATATACTTTGAAAACCCAAGAGAGTCTGTTAAAATCCTCCTTGTGCTGATAAAGGACTTTGGCAAAGTTTCAGGGTATAAAATAAATGTGCGAAAGACAATTGCATTTCTGTACACCAAAAATAAACAAACAGAAATCCAAATAAAAAGCACAATTCCATTCACCACAGCCCCACCCCCAAAAAAGAAAAAAAGAAAAAATACCTTGGCATCTTCCTAACGAGAGATGTGAAAGACCTTCATAATGAAAACAACAAAACACTGCTCAAAGAAATCAAAGATGACACAAACAAGTGGAAAAGTATTCCATGCTCATGGATTGGAAGAATCAACATTGTTAAGATGTCCATTCTACTTAAGGCAAAGGCAATCTACAGATTTAACACAATACTCATCAAATTACCAACATTGTTCTTCTCAGGCCTAGAAAAAACAATACAAGAATTCATATGGAAACATAAATGACCAAGAATAGACAAAACAATCCTCAGCAAAAAAAAAAGCAAAACAAAACAACAACAACAAAAAAGACAAAGCAGGAGGTATCACTCTTCCATACTTTAAACTTTATTATAAAGCTACAATAATCAAAACAGCCTGGTATTGGTAAAAGAACAGGTATATAAACCAATGGAATAGAATTGAGATTCCAGAAGCAAAACCTCAATTTCTCAACCAACTCTTCTTCAACAAAGCCTTCACCACCCACTACTGGGGAGAGGAGAACCTATTCAGTAAATGGTGCTGGGAAAAATGGCTGATCACATGCAGAAAATTGAAACAGGATCCCTACCTATCCTCATACTCAAAAATTAACTCTAAGTGGATCAGAGACCTAAATGTAAAACCTCAAACTATAAGAACCTTAGAAAACACAGGAGACACCCTTATGGAAGTTGGAACTGGCAATCAATTCCTGATCAAAACCCAAACTGCCCATGCCATAAGAGATAAGATAGACAAGTGGGACCTCATTAAACTGACAAGCTTCTGAAAAGTCAAAGATACCATCAAGAGAGCAGGGAGACAACCCACAGACTGGGAAAAAATATTTGCCAACTCCATGTCTGACAAAGGCCTAACATCAAGGATGTATAAGGAACTCAAATGTACTGAAAAGAAAAAAATAAACAGCCCCATTACAAAGTGGGGAAAAGATATGAATAGACACTTCTCAAGAGAAGGCATACGAGCAGCCAACAGATACATGAAAAAATGTTCAGCCTCACTAGTCATCAAGGAGATGCAAATTAAAACTACACTGAGATACTACCTAACTCCAGTCAGAATGACCACCATCAATAACTCAAAAAATAACAGATGCTGGAGAGGATGTGGTGAACAGGGAACACTTCTACACTGTTGGTGGGAGTGTAAACTAGTACAACCTCTGTGGAAATCAGTGTGGCGATTACTAAAAGATCTAAAAATCGACCTTCCATATGACCCCGCAATCCCCCTACTGGGAATATACCCAGAAGTACTCAAATCACTCTATAAAAAAGATACCTGCACATGTATGTTTATCGCAACATTGTTCACAATAGCAAGAACATGGAACCAGCCGTGCTGCCCATCAAAACAGGACTGGATAAAAAAAAATGTGGTACATATACACGAAGGAATATTACGCAGTCATTCACAACAAAATCATGAACTTTTCAGTAACTGGGATGGAATTTGAGTTAATAATACTGAGTGATCTTTCACAGAAACAAAGATCTGAGTATCACATGTTCTCACTCATAAGTGGATCTTGAACCACTACCGTCATACTATAAGAAAAGGATTGACAGTAGCCGGAAACTGCGGGTGGGATGGGGTGGGGAATGGAGAGGTGGGATTGACAGTAGTCGATATCTGCCTGGGGAAGGGGGCACACCTACAACAAGGGTACCTGCACAGTGAACATTTGCATACCTAACCCTGAACTGTACCCCACAATTTTAAAATAAAAAAAAAGAAGTAGTCATTGTTCTGATTTCTCTTCCAATAGGCCAGTGTTGCCTGATCTAGAAACACATATTCATAGAATCATAGAGTGTGCAATCTTAAGCGGCCTGTGTCTTCCATTCAGCATAGCATCTATGACATTCATCAATGTTGTCATGTGCATCAATAGCTCATTCGTCTTATTACTGAGTGGTATTCTTCTGCATGAATATAACCGTTTTTCAAAACCATTTTCTCTTATTGATGGATGCCTGTACTTTAACCAGTTTCTTGGAGGTTATGAATATATATATAACGTGATCTTGCCAGTATTTTTGTGACTATATTTGTATTTTTCTGGGATAAAGACCTAAGACTAGGATTCCTGGGTCATAGAGCAGAAACAAATTTAATTTTACAAGAAACCACCGCATAGATGTATCAATCTTGAAACAATATTGAGAGTTCTGGTCTCTCCACATCCCCACCAACATGTGCCAGTCTTTTTCACTTTCTCTATTTTTAGGCATGTGGCAACATCTTATCGTGTTTCTAATATTTTTTGCCTCATAGTAATGGTATCCATACATCCAGGATTATTATAGCACTGGTCTCATACCAGGTAATTTTTCAGACAATATAGTCCCAGCTCTTAGAATAATTTTTATCTTAGGTAAAATTAGAAACTCAGTACTCAGCTATATTAAAAATATATATACAGCAGAAATTCCTTGACATTTGAGTGAAGGAGAGGGAAGAAGCAGACATTCTGTTTGTTTCTAGTCTCATTAGGATGCAAGTCAGCCTAATCTCCCTATAATTTATAATTTATGAACTTAATCTCAACTGGAAGAAATTTCACAGTAGCCTCAAATCCCTGGGCTCAAGGGATCTTTCTGCCTCAGCCTCCCATGGGTGACAGAGTGAGAACATGTCTTTATGAAAAAAAAGAGAGAGAGAAGAGAGAGAGGATGGAAGAATGGAAGAAAGGAAAGAAAGAAGGGAGGAAGGAAGAAAAGAAGGAAGGAAAGAAAGGGGAGAGAGAGAAAGAAAAAAAGAAAGAAAGAGAAAGAAAGAATTCTACCAACAAGATGTTAAATTAAATCCTAAGCATTTATTGTTGAGGATAAGCAAGATCAATATACATATAACACTTCTTAATTTTAATACTCTCTTTAATCTCACTGTCTTCCATGCGTGATTTCCAAGTTCTTCTTGACCAACTAACTCAACTGATGGAGAGAATAAAGCATAGAGGGTGGCCTGAGGAAGGTTTATACATATAAGCCAGGCCTTAAAAGGGCACACCCTCATTGCCATTCAAATGCTACCAGCTATAATTCAATCATGTGAACCAGCTCACTGCAGAAGAGACTGAGAAGTGAGATCTCACTGCACCCTGCAAGAAGAGAAATAGGTTGAAACTAGGTAGCTGCCTCTGCACACTTCCATCTAGCATTTAACACCAGGCTGTGGGGTTCCTGTGCAGTATTCTGTGATGCTGAAACTGCTAAAGCCATCATTAGTTTGCCGAAATCTGCTTGACCAAGTCCTCTGACACAATCTAAAAAGTCCTCAGACCTTTGGTGAACTTCCTGCGTGGATCTTCACCACCTGAGGTGCCCTTGCTGAAATCTGATTGCCTTTTTTAAGGCCCTTGTTTCCTGAGGTTGCCACCTCTGTAGAAATATCCCACCTAGCTGTGTACCAAGTGATTATAATCTGAGGTCACTCAACAAAGTCAAACCACCTTTGACTCAGAGTTGTAAGCTTTTGTTCAGGTTGCAGCAGTTTAAACCTAGTCCACACAAGCTTTCAAAAGCTACCAATATCAGAACATCCTGCCAGCCACATATAACATTCAAAGCCCAAAACCCTATGCTCTGGCAACAGCCTAGACTCTGTCCCTCAATCTGTATATTTATTCTTGTTCCATTTTTCAATGCTTCCACATTTAAAAAAAAAGAGCAAGATCTTGACACTGTTTTTCCAAACGCTCTCATTCCCAATCCTCCCCCCCGCTCCAGGCAGAGACTACCCCAGCATAAGTGCTGGTGGTTGTAAAAGTGGCTTTCATCCTGCCTTCTAAAGATGAAAAAGGACCAAGCATGGCCAAGTGTACCAAGTTGATTTTTCCCATATTTACAAGTCACATCTACTGCCCACATGCCCCAGAGCCAAATAAGGGAGGTGTCAGAGACCCTAAGCTAAGTATTAGAGCTTCCATGAAATGGACTTCAACACCATTGAAAGGGTGCCTCCTCTACCCTTACAATCAATCGCAGTGTCTATCTGTCCTGATCTCCTTCCTAAGATCTTGGCTATGCCAAGAACATCTCAAAAAATAATTGTTTTAAAAAGTCAGAATTTCTTTCTCCTAATCCCCTATTTTCATCATCATCCCAGTTTGGAAACTTAGAATCATTTAAGATACTTCCCATATTAAAAGTGTGATGTGGATACTTTTGCCCAGAATGTTCCTCATATATGTCTTTTTTCTACTGCCAATTGTCTACTTAAGCTACTTACTGCTTCTTTAAAATATTGCAAAAGCCACCTAACAGATTTCACACCCATTAGGCTACACAGGATGGCTAGATTTATTTTCCTAAAATACAGCTTTATTCGTGAGTCTCTTTTACCCCAAAATTGTAGAGACTTCTATAAAATGAAGTATAGCCTCTTCTGTGAACACTGCACGTCTTAGTGACCCAGGGACTTCAAATGCTGTCTTTGTATTTGAGGAACTTCCAATCTTAAAATTCCATGCTTCCTCAAGACAGAAGATATGTGATCCATCCAACAAAGCCCTGGAGATTTTAAATTAGAAGGTCATGACCTAAAGCAGGAAGGTTCTTTGGAGAAAGGAATGTGGGTACAGCACCCACAATTTAGACACAGCTCAGGTTGAAGATCCACAGTCAGCATCAGCATCAGTGTTGAATTCAGCCTGAGAAGTCCTTTTTGTAGGGGCAGGAGTGGCAACTGAGTCTCCAATGGAGTCTCTCTCCAGCCCCAGATGCGTAACCTAATTCTCTCATCTTAATAGGCTTCAGTCATTTCACTTTCATTTTTAACTTCTCTGTCTTTCATGTCAGTATCCTGTTTAAACAAGTTCATATCTTTAATACTTTTTTCTTCCATTTAAACTAGTTAAAGTGGATTACAACATTTGCAAATAAAAACTGCTCCTCATGCAGCCTCTTTAACCTGGTATGATCCCCTTTTAGAAATCATTTGACGCCTTCCACTGCTCTTTTAGGAAAGGTCAACATGCACTGAGTGGGCCACAGCTCTTCATGGTCTGTCTCCAGTATGGCCCCAACCTGCTTCCTCATCCCCTTCTCTTAATACCTTCCCATCACTACCACACAACAGCCAAACTGACTTTCTTTCAGGTCTTGGACTAAGCAAGCTTATTTCTGCCCCAGGACATCTGAACATGCCCAGGACAATCCCTGTGTCCCTCCTCCCCTTGTCAACCACCCAAACTCTTTTTGTTCAGTTAATACCCACATTTTCCAGGTCTCACTTCTTAAAAGTCACTTCTTCAGTTAAGCCTTCATGGACTCTTTAGAGAGTGCCAGGCTTCCCTGTTTCGTACTTAAGCATCATCTTTAATTTCCTAAAAACAAACAAACAACCAAAACCCCAAAGAACTTACCACAATTAAAACTATATGATTATCTCATTATTTTTATTTGCTGTCTCTTTCTCCCTCAGATCCAAGCTTCTTGATAGAGAACACATCTTAGTCATTACTGTCTAAGATAATTCTCAGCATCTAGTGAATGTTCTATAAATATTTGTTGAATGAATACATCTAACGTTCAAGACTGTCTGTGGTATGATTTTCAACATGCATTACCAGCTTAAACTTCCCCCCCAAAATGGTTTCCTTAAACCCACTTCACAGGCCCACTGCAATAATGTTACAATTAACCTGGCACTTGAAATATCCTTGACACCTTGTCTACATCGAAAAGGGCCTTAACTCTCCTTCTATGACAATTATAAGATTATCATTTTCCCCCACAAACCCATGCCTAGCACATTTCATAAATTGTCATCTTTTCTTTCCTCATTTGGACTCAAGCAAAACAATATGCCTCAGTACATTCTTCACTGCAGTACAATTATTCATGTTCCTTCCTTGAGCCCCAGGAAGACTGTAGTTTTTCTCAGGGTGGAGAATTATTCTCTATAGCAATACTATAGTGTTTTGTACAAGTACATCATTCAAACAACACTAACTGAATTTAATACCACAGGAAACAAGGCTAGATTTCACTCAGCTGTAGATCAAACAGATAAAGGTCATAATATGAAAGCCACAGTTTTAAGATTTGATTTTATTACTCCACTGATGTAAGCCTGATATGCACCGAGGCTGCTTCCCTTGTAAGGCTCCCTATTATTTCCTGTTTTTTTAATTATTATTTTTTCCCTTATTTTTCATGTTCTTTCAGAGTATATGTGGGGGAACCCCCCCAAAAGTGGAATTTATTTATTAAAAATTGTGTATTTATTCTTACCCGCTTTAACTTCAGTCCCCTCCAAAGTACTCTTCATTTGGTGCAATACACCTATCAAGATGTTTTTTCCACTGCTCAAAACAGTTTTTGAACTCATGAATTATGATACCTTTTAGTGCTTTTGCCATTTTATGTTTCACCTCTTACATGTTGGCAAAACATTTCCCTTTGAGGCTTTTTTCATCCTGGGAAACAAACAAACAAAAAAGTCATTCTGGGTTGAGTGAATAGGGAGGATAGGGAGTGAGGATCATGCCATTTTCATTTAAAAACTGCTGAACACTCAGTATGGTATGGGCAGGTGTGCTCACAAATCATCTATCATGAATTGGGCAAACACATTTAAAGAATCTAAAAAAAAAAAAATTCAGTGACGCTGAACTCAACCTCTACCAACAATGCTAGCTGGTACACTGACACTGATGGGTTCCTAGAACACTCACTTAGCAGGGGAATTCTGTACTACAAGAAGCTTGCTCTCCAAAAATAATTCTTGGTATTTTTTTGGTCCCCCCCTCATAGAAAACAATGGTGCACTTAAACAAACACTCTACTTGAAATAAGGACAGTCTGGATTGGAATGTTAGCTTTACACGTTATAAGCTTTTACCACAAACCATCTCCTAAACATGCCAAACAGACACTGAGTGCCACATCTCCTGCGTTTTAAAGCACACACTTCTTTCACTGACATTCAGTGGATCCTCCCCAAGATGCTACATGGATTTTTTTAAAAAGATCAAATTGTCTCAAAGCCATCTGCCTATACTTATTAACCTATTTTTTCCAATTATTTTATTGGCCCTCAGGGACTCAGGAAAGAAAACTGGTGTCTTATATCTAGTAAGCACTCAAGTACAATAAGCTACTTTATAATTTCTCCTATTCTATTTACACCACCTTACCTGCCTATTTGAGGTCTTTGCCTGTTCAAATCTGAATTGATATAAATAATCTTGACCAAACTGTTTTCCATGTCTCCTGGGAGAAAAATATAGCACAGCCACTTTAATTCACTGAAACACTCTTCATTTGACCAATCCCAGTTGAAAAGTGACTCCCCTCCGAGAATGATCTAGATGCCATGCTATCTAAAACAGAAGCTATCAGCTACGTGTGGCTATTTACATTCAAGTTAGTTAAAGTTACTTAAAATTTAAAAGTCAATTTCTCAGTTTCACTAGCGATGTTTCAAGTGCTCAATAGTCAGTCATGTGTGTCTAGTGGCTACCATATTCTATAGTTCAGAAGGAAGTTCCCATCATAGCAGAAAGTTCTTTTGACTGCCCTAGATTAATCTTCTTTCCTTGTATTCAAGACTTGCTACAATGTGGCTTGAACTTAGGTTTTCAATCTCATTACTTCCTAGTGGAACCTTCTCATTCCCTCTTTGATCCTCCATTCCATTTAAGCTGGTTTATGTGTTCTCCACCCCTCCCATGCTGTGTGTATGCTTTTGCCTGGACTGTTTTCTCTTCTTTCTCTCTTTCCAAATCCACCCATTTTACAGGCCCAGAGGCACTAACTGTCAGAGTCTTTCAAGTTCAGGGCCAGCATGTGAGGGCTTCCTTAAGTGTTGCATACCCACCTGTTCATCCAACAGTGATTTTTTTCCTTACTTCTGAATAGCTAAAGTACTAATTGGTGCCTCTTCAAGCACTCAATGATTGCATGTTGTCATTTGACCAGTTGTGTGGTATCATGGAAAAAGCATAGAATCTTTGTTCAGAAGGTAAGTGTTCACATCTCAGCTCCACCACTTCCTAACCACATGACCTCGGGAAATCACTCTAGCTGCTACTTCTGTAAAATGGAGTTAAAATTAGTACCGAACCTACTTTTTTCGCTGACTTTTCATAAAGTTTGATTGCATGTGTTCATGATGCTGTAAAATCTAATACAAATAGAGTGATAGAAGTCATATATGCTGCTGTTGTTTGGGTATGAAATTTGTTTCATGTCATTTTTAGTAATAAATACATGTCAGATTGTACATGCTACCTCCAACAATGCCTTGCAGAAAGCAAGTTATTAATATCATAAATATTTGTTGAATTTGAACATCAAAATATTTTTAATAAAGAAAATATTAAATATGTATATCTGTATGTATAAACATAATGGCTTATATTATGCATGTATTTATCTTGTTTTCTCAATAAAATTAAGAATGTCAATATTTTAAGTGCAAACTATTGAGAAGCAAATGTTTATATATCCAGCAGTGGATTTTTAATAAAATATGAGCTTGCAGTGACTTGAAAATGTAAAAATAGTCAGGCAGGGTGACTCACACCTATAATCTCAGCACTTGGGGAGGCTGAGGCATGGAGATCACTTGAGCTCAGGAGTTCTAGACCAACCTGGGCAACAGTGAAACCTCATCTCTATAGAAAAAAAAAAAAAAAATTAGCTGGGCATGGCAGCATGTGCCTGTAGTCATAGCTATCTGAGAGGCTGAGGTGGAAGTCTTGCCTGAACCCAGGAGTCCAAGGCTGTGGTAAGCTGTGATTGTGTCACTGCACTCCAGACTGAGTGACAAAGAGAGATCTTGATTCAAAAAGAAGGCAAAGAAGGAGAAGAAGGAGAAGGAGAAATAACTTATGCAGGTAATGCTATCAGTTCTCGTCACTCTGTCTTTTTTCAAAAATTTCTGAACTAACCAGATGTGAGGGAAAACCAAATCCAAAATCATTTTTAGGTGACAATAACCAAATATTCAATTCTGCCTTTTATGTTCATTTAGACTCATTCCATTCATTAACCCGAGATCATGATGATTACAGTTTTTCTTTCCTTTTCTGAATTTTGAAAGATTAGATTTGAAGTTGATAGTTTGAAAAGTGCCACAGCTACTTTTCCAGCTGTTTTGGTTTTTTTTTTTTTTCCACCTATAAGGACTTCTGCAGAACCTGCACAAAAGAAGGGATAGAATTGACTCTCTTGAGGTCACGACAGGAGGGTGTGTGTGTGCACAGAAGTCCTTGAGGGAGTGGGCGTTCTACTCCAGATTTGTGACTTGGTTTCATGCAACTTGCCTAGTTAACACCAGACCCACGGACAGATGAGCTTGCAACTAGGAGAAATATTCAGATGAAGTAAAAATTGTCTCCTGTAACAGACTAGAATTGAACTCCCCTGGCAGGGAACCCTCCTAGGATCCCACAGAAGTTTTCCTTATTTCCTGTTTTGGTGCTCAAGGCTGGGAAAACAAAAAGAGAGAGATATAAGAAAAATGTCTGCAGTCGTACTGCATAAAACTCAGAATCAGGAATTAGGTCACTATTCTATTCCTTAGCAAAATACAAATATTGAGATTATGAGAATAAATCAAGATCCCAAGTGTGGTTCAGGAGACTGGAGAAGATTTTATAAGAAGAAAGAAGTGGTAAGTAGAATTCTCCCCAGAAGAGGAAGGAAGAAATGAAATCATCTTACCATATCCCTTGGGGGAAATGTGTTTTTTTAGTTCCTGGGAATGATACAAAAGTTGAAATAGACTTTGGCTTTTCCTGAAGTGGTGATCTCCAAAATATCTCAGGATTGCTTGACATATTAGTGAACAAATGATTGAGGCAAACTAACTAGAACATGCAAATGTGTCCAATAGTGTCTTGACAATCTGTTTAGCTCTGGGTAAACACAATGTTCAGAATGATATTAAGAGGGTGACTTAGTCAAACCAAGGTTTACAAATGCTTCTTATATGGGAAGGAAACACCAAATATTTCCCTTCTGGTAATTGTGATTTTGTTTCTTTGGACACACACACACACACACACACACACACACAAGTAGTATGCATATACATATATGGGCATTTGTGTCTATATAAAGTACACATTTGAGTGTATACAGTGAGTTATTTGTAAATACAGATCACATAAATGATAAAAATGCTAGTACTGTATTCAGTGATGATCTCTTATACTGAGCGAACAAATACTTAACTTAACATGTGACATATCTGAGTTATAATAATGTGCTTGCCTAAGAAATGTAAAAGTCCTACAATAGAAGAATAAGTTAGAAGGAGAGTTAATTAATTAAATAAACAATTGATATTATATGTGCATCTAAGTCTATATATAATCTATATGTACGTATTATTGTTGTATATATGTTTGTGTGTCAGTTATATATATACTTACATACCTATATATACAGATATATTATTAATAAAAATGATTTTAACTATTATGAAAAGCAGCGTTTCTGGGGATAAACATCCTCAGAGTTTCAACTTGGTGCACTAAATATATTTTCCCCAAAACAAGGAATTCTCATAACTCCCACATGTATTTATACACAATTTTTAAAAAATTTTCTTTTTTGGCTTGCTAGCCTCTAATTCCCTTCTTCCCACTCAGTTCATGTGATTTGGGTTGAACTGACCCTGATCCCAAACCCAAGAAGACAAAAATGTCACAGCAAGGGATAAAATGTCACAAGCAAGTCAGCACTTTCCCTGTCATTAGCAACAGTGATTGGTTCAGAGTGGGGCATATGACCCTCCTTGGGACAATGAATTTCAAGCCTATGATCTGGGTCAAACAGTTTCTATCGGAGAATGCTTTTTTTGTTCTAGTCTTTAACCATGAGAATATAGACCCTGGGCTTCTGGCAGCCATTTTGCTTACACAAAAAAAGAAACTGCCTGAAAAATGACATCGACACACAGGAAGCCAGAGCCCAGAGCTAGAGTGAGGAAAGGGATCAGGGGACAACCTTTAGAGAAGGTGCCACAAATAAGTGAAGGGAAAAGTCGCCATTTGAAGTGGGTACTTAGCAAACCAATATAATGTGAATAATACAGGCCATTTAAATGCCATGGGCTTAGAGGTGGTTTAGAACCGTGTTATTGACTGGGCTGGGATCAATATATACCTTAATGACTCAGTGCTAACGCATGTCAGGCATGACATAATGATAAGGTAACCAATTTTTTTTAAGGGATTGGGAAATAATTGAATAATATGGTTCGTACTCTTTTATCCTTAAACCTTCCTCCAAAGGCAGGGCCCCTTAATGTCATATAATGAAGCTGTCAAGGAAATAGAAAGACTTGGAAAGGATAATAAAGTTTCACCATCTGTTTTCCTCTCTAAGCTAAGCCAGAGCCCAAGGGAGCTGGGCCTCCCGTGAGGGAGCAAGGATTATAAAAACCTCTCCTTGCCTGAGGTCCCTTCCAACTGTGAGCAGTATTAAAGAGGCAGCACCATCAGAGCTGTTGTTTGAGGTTTGTGGTGTTGTCCTTGTCAAGGGTGCTGTTTGGTCCTTGAGTCAAGGTAGGGCCAAGGCAAGGAACCAGAGTCTCAGGACTAATTCTGGATTCTTGGCTTTAAGGGTGGAAAGTAAAAGGAATAGGAGGTTTTCCTTCTGTTCAGGAAATCATATCAAGAATTAGTAGATGTTTTATTTTGCATGTATAGCCACTCACTGCTAAAAAATAGGGATGTATTCTGAGAAAGATGTCATTAGGCGATTTTGTCATTGTGTGAATATCACAGAGTGCCCTTACACAAACCTAGATGGTCGAGCCTACTACTCACCTAGGCTCTTTGTATAGCCTGTTGTTCCTGGGCTACAAACCTGGATATCGTGTGACTGTGCTGAGTCCTGTAGGCAATTGTAACACAATGGCAAGTATTTGTGCATCTAAGCAGATCTAAACATAGAAAATCCAGTATAAAAGCTTAAAAATGGGTGCACCTGTGTGGGGCACTTACCATGAATGGAGCTTGCAGGACTGGAAGTTGCTCTGCATGAGTCAGTGAGTGGTGAGTGAACACGAGGCTTATGATATCACTACACACTACCATTAGTTTCATAGACACTGGACATTTAGGCTATGTTAAATTCATTTAAAATGTTCTTTCTTTACTAATAATAAATTAGCTCCAATCAGTATGACCATCATCAATAACTCAAACAACAAATGCTGAGGAGGATGTGGCGAAAAGGGAACACTTCTACACTGTTAGTGGGAGTGTAAACTAGTACAACCTCTGTGGAAAGCCATGTGGTGATTCCTAAAAGAACTATAAATCGACCTTCCACATGACCCCCCCATCTCCCTGCTGGGAATATACCCGGAGGAACTCAAATCACTCTATGGAAATGATACTCGCACACACACGTATATTGCAGTGTTATTCACAATAGCAAAAACATGGAACCAACCATGCCGCCCATCAAAAGAGGACTGGATTTAAAAATGTGGTGCATATTACACAGTCATAAAGAAGGACAAAATTATGAACTTCGCAGACACTTGAATGGATTTAGAGTCTATAATACTGAGTTATATCTATCACAGAAACAAAGAACTGAGTACCACAAGTTCTCGCTCATAAGCGGACCTTGAACAATTAGAATAATATAAGAAGGGGATTGGCAGTAGTGGGGAACTGTGGGGTGGTGGTGACAGGATTGGCAGTGGTGGGAAACCATTGGGGACAGGGTATATCTCATCAACAAGCATACCTGTATAATGAACATTTGTGTACCTAACCCTGAATTGTACCCCACATCTTTAAAATAAAAAATTAAAAAAAAAATTTTTCAAAGTTTCTTACTAGAAAAATGATATAAACATTTAGAAATTTTCAGAGAAAAAAGTATCAAGAGAAGAGTAAATCCTCACATTGACAAACCCTATTCCCATTTCCATTGCAACAACTTCTTATGGTATCATTTCAAAAGTTTTCTCTCAGTTACAAGCATGTACACCTGTGACTGGGTGGTTGTAGGAAACATGTATCTAGTCACTATTTTTACATATATAAGATGAAACTCCACATACTGCTTGTTGCTGTAAATCAGATTCCTTGGGAAATAAACGGAGAGTGGAATTACTGGCAGTGACCTCAAGAACAACTGTGGAGAATAAAGGAAGTAAGACTGGGCAGAGGCAGAACTTGAACTACCATGCTGAGAGTCCTGGAATCCAGGTTACTCTTGGCAACCACATGACTTCATACAATTTTATCCCAACCTAGTCTAATCCATTCCTGCTACTAAAATTTACTTGCAAATTTCATTATTATCTAGTTTCTCCAAGGGAGCTATGTGTGACTAAATAGGTCAGAATTCAGATCCAGGGCCAGGTACGACATCCACGTGAATAGAAATCTTATATCTTTTTAATTCAATTTTCTGTTTATTTTTATAGCTTTGGATACATTTTTCAATGTTATTCAAGAAAAATGTACTATCCATGTATTAGTCACTGCAGCAATAACGCTTTAACGAACCAAACCAGACTCAGTGATTACCGAAGCATTCATCCCCATGGTCAAGGATCAGCAGGTCAGCTGTGGGTCAGCCGATTTAAACTGGGCTCAGCTGAGTGACTCTGCTTCTGGCTTGGGTTCAGGCTATGGGTCAGGTTCAGGTTTCTTCTGCATATATTTGCTCTACCTGAGGCGTGCTCTCCTTGTGGCATGCCACTGGAATGCCAAATTAATAACCAAGCACACCCAAGGCTTCTGCTTGCATCATGACTCCTAACATTCCATTGGCCAAAACAAGTCACAAGGCCAAGTCCAACATCTTGAGGCTGGTGAAGGAGACTCTGTCTATACTGAGAGTGGCAGAGGGGTGAATACTTGCTATACAATTATCCAGATTATCACAGACTTGTTCACTTAATTTTACAGATGTCACCTCACAACTCCTTGATGAAATTGGTTAATTGAAAATATTAATTTTTTTAATTTAAGGAAAAATATCAAATTAGAAATGCCTAACTCCATAAATACAATTGTCCTCTACTTAAAGGACAATAAAAACACACAATATTCTTCAATAATTTAGTGGCACTTGAGCACTTGATGAATGAAAGGTGAGTTTATCGTTCTCTTAGCTATTTGCCATCAAACATGAATTGAGGACATCCCAGAGGGTTTGAAAAGTAACCAGAAGAGAAAACATGTTGCTAAGAGACCTGCCACTAATGACATATTTTAAAATCATCTAGGACCCTTCAGTTTCCCAATGCAACAAAATAAAAGAACAAATTATGAACAAAATTAGTATTGCTCACTAGTTATGATTTCTGGAACATCCCTTTGCGATGGAAGGGAAAGGGTAATGTTATAAACACATAACATAGACTTTTCATGATATTGAAAATGTCATGTAAATGAAAACCAGTGTCAGATATTACATACTGTTATAATGCTATGGATCCCAACTTTTAGTTATAAAATACTGTTAATATAGACAATGAGAACAGGAAATTCTGGTCTCTACAATGTACTAGCAGTGTGAGCTGGAGCATTTTAATTGAACTTTGTAAGCCTCACTTTCTTTAATGAAAAGTGAAATGGGAGTGATAATGCCTACCTTGCTATTGTTATAAGGGTAATATAGAAGTAACAACCTTGGAAAATAGTTTATATTTAGTAAATAATTATTAGCATTAATAATACTGGTGGACCTGGAAGGGAGCGTCTGCTTAGATTATCTGTGATCTCCTGATAACTTGATTTTTCACCCACAGGCAATTAAACTTGCAAGAAGAAATAAGGTTTAGAACGTATGTTAATAAAATATAATAAAACACTATTATCATCAATTCTTGGAGTTTGAACCTAGGGGATAGTAGAATAAATGCTTTTCATGTACCTCAATCCAAGCTGCCTTCTAATTATCCTTGTGCAGAAACATTTTATTTCAATCTAAACTTGCCATCCAGGCCCACAGTGAACACTGACATTTTCCCAACTGCAGTTTTCTGTCAGATTCATTCCTACTGAAATACCAGCAGCGGGAAACGGACTGGAAAATAATCTGCTGGCGGATCACTTTTCTAAATCTGTCTTTAGGGAAAGTGATGTTGACTTTCATTCTACCCCATCTAGCTGTGGAACAAGAGGAAACTGACTCCAATTACAGACAGGGAGTTTCACTGTTATTATGGAAGCTTCCCTCATTCTGCTCTCTCTTTAAATTACCATACTATTATGCCTTCCCTTCACTACAGATGCCACAAAAATAAATTCCTTTTTCTACCACACAATTCATGCAATGTGGCTTCCTTCTCCTTTCTTCCCAGAGATCACTAGTAACCTCAAAACAGTTCAAAATTCCCTCTTCCCACTTCATGTGACTCCTTTGACCAGTCCTTCATTTAAGAAAATGGACTCACTTTCTCTACACAGAATGTTCTAGCATCTTGACTGGATCCTCTTCTCTTAACTGTTTTCAAAGAGTAGGAATTCCTCAGCCTTGTGTCAACTTCCCTGTTGTCTCCTGCATGGCATACGTTTTCTGGTGACTTGAATAATTTTTGTGGCATTATAGCCATCATGAGCTCAATGCCAATTTAAAGAACATTCTGTTTATGTCCATCTGCATAGCCTTACTTCTATTGTTTACTCTGCCTAAATGTTCTCTCCAAGCTCATTTTTCAAGGTTCAGCTTAAATTGCCACCTTCTCCATGAAGTCTTCTCCTAATGGGAGTGAACATTCATTTCTATGAGTGTCCATAGTACTTTATTTACATATCCTTGGTAGCACTTCTTCAACACTGCTTCATTGTTGTTTGTTCTGGAACCTGAGTCCATGCCGAGGGAAGCCAAAGTTACAAGGTAGCAGAAAATCCATGAGTTAGAGGGTAAGGAATCTAGCAACATGCAGAAAAGAATGAAACTGATGTGTGGAAAGAAGGTCAAGATGGGCTGGTTCCCAGAACTTTCTGGTTTCTCTGTCCCTCTATGGGCATCTTTTCAAAAATCTCCACAAGCACATCTTTTTATGCAAACTTGAGTGAGCTTATGCTCCATTCAATAAACTTGAGAAGAAAAATCTGTAAAACACTTAGTATCCCACAAGAGGTATGCTCTTAGCTGGTTTCAGAAACATGCTCACCATGCCAAGGGGAAGGAGTGAGAAAGCAGGTGAGATTCATGGCATGTTTCTCTCTTTCAAAATAGCTTCCATTATTCTTCCCAGTATTCCATCTGTTTTCTGACCATACATAGAGTCTAGAAGCATCAGGAATTAAAGGAATGAGGAAAAAGGTATTGATACTCCTCGAACAAAATTGATCAAACGGTTGTCAAAGGTAAATTTGGCAAATGTATTAGTGAGTTCTGATTCCTTTACAAAAGTGTCTTACAAAGCAAAGGTGGGAATGGGGAAGGGTGACTGACTAACCCTTATTTAAATCCAGGCATTAGTGTAGGTGTTTAGTTATGGTACTGACAGTAGTAAAGCTCTATGAGGTCAAGATTATTAAGCCCATTTTACAGTTGAATAAATTGAATCTCAAAGAAATCAATTGGCTCAGAAGTCAACATGAGTAAGCAGCAGAGACAGGCTCTTCTTGTATACCTGGGCACAAGGCTATCAACTGCCATAATCACCATCAAACTTTAACTAAGTGTAAAAGCGGAATGAATCACAAACTTCAAAACACTGGAATTAGAAAGAAATGAGGATTGATCAGGTTGACCTTTAATCTATTTTCTTTGCAAATATTAAAGTGTTCCCACCAACTTCAATTAGTTACAAAAATTGATCAGTTAGCCATTGGTAGAAAACAAGACTAAATTAAGATGCTAACTTAAAAAAATAATTCATAGCTTGGGGATAAAAATCTACTTCTACAAGTTATTATTTAAAATTAAAATTTTCTATCATATCTCTTTTGAATGTTTGGTTCTGGATTAACCTCTCAGACATTCCAACTGACTGAAGAGACATCTATCTTTACTTCTTACTGACCACCTGCATGCCCCATTTCTAATTCCTAAGCCAGATCTCCCGGAGCAGTGAGATAAATCAAGGAGTGAATTCAGTTTGTCATAAACATTCTGCCTGATCTGGTTTTAAAAAGCTATCCTTCCTCTATTTAATTGCTCTTGCATCTTTGTTAAAATCAGTTGGAGGGCACAGTGGTATGCACCTGCAGTTCCAGCTACTCAGGAGGCTGAAGTGGGAGGATCACTCAAGCCCAGGAATTTGAATCTAGCCTGGGCAACCTAGTGAGATCCCTGTCTCTAAAAATTAAAAAAAAAAAAAAGTTTTCACTGAAATGCCAGGGATCTGGTCAAGGTCTTATAACTTAACAGCACAAGAATTAGTCAACAGGGGCTTTATCAAAGGTGTCAAAAGGCTCAGAACACTTTGTCAAGAAAGAATTACAGATCACTATAAAGTAATAGTTATTCAGTTAACAAAAGTAATAATCAAAAGACTTTAAAGTAATACAGAAAAATACATGCATACAAACTTTAAATCTGTTTTCCTAAGTGATCAAAATCTAAGGATAACATAGGAATTATCATGATGAAACATGATCTGCTTCTTAGACCATTTTCCAAGAGGCCAAGAAAGACCTTCTACAGTGTGATTGTTTCTCCCCATGGGAAGCCCATTTAGATAACCTGAAAGTCAAATCTAATGAAAAGCATACTTGAATTAATCAAACATGGGGTACCAATAAAAGATATTCACCTGGCTGAACACAAATGTCAAATTTCCTAGGTGATCAGAAATGTGACTGGGGGCTGGAAAAACAGAGTCAGAGAAAGAAACCAAAATCCACCTCTAACCAAAAAGATTTGGGGGGCTGAAGGTCCCTGAAACTCTCCCAAACCAAAGCAGCAGAGTCAGGAGCCTTGCCTTCCTGGTTAGGGAAGCAAAATCTGTTACTGAGGTTTGGTTTTTGGTCTCATTGCTCACTGTACAGGAAGCCAGAGGTTTGGTTTTTGGTCTCATTGCTCACAGCACAGGAAGCCAATAACTGAGACAAGTATTGCTAGGAAAGAAGGATTTAATTTGGGTGATATCAGCCAAGGAAAATGGAAGATTCAGTCTCAAATTCATCTCCCCATTCCACTGAACTCAAAGATTTATATAATGAGTAGGAATGTAGGAAACTGGAATTAGGGAGGGATAAAGAAGATAATTTGATTAACAGGAATTGGGATGGGGTCTAGCACTGTCTGGATATGAAGACTGCTGGAGTTTCAGTTCCTTGTTATTAGAGGCCAGAGGGTCAGTTTCCTGAGAAAGGAACTCTGATAAGACAAATGTGAGTTTCAAGCTTTAAGACTGGGACGGTTCATTTCTATGTTTAATTAAAAAAAAAAACTGTAAACATTAGTTCTATGAGGAAGTTGGGCTGGTTTTATTTCTTATTCTTATTTTTATTTGTTTTAGTTTAGTTTAGTTTAGTTTAGTTTTTTGAGGTGGCATCTCACTCTGTTGCCCAGGCTGGAGTGCAGTGGCATGCTCACGGCCACCCCAGCATTGACCTGTTGGGCTCCGGTGATCCTTCTGCCTCAGCCTTCCAAGTAGCCAGAATTACAGGTGCGCACTGCCACACCAGGCCAATTTTTTTTTTAACTTATTGTAGAGACGAGGTCTCGCTAAATTCCCTGGGCTGGTCTCAAACTCGCGGACTCAGGCAATCCACGCACTCCACCTCCCAAAGTGTTGGGATTACAGGCTGAGTCACTGAGCCCAGCCTGGTTTTATTTTTTAAATGTTTTTTAATTTTTTTAATTATCATTTTTAAAATCAGTGGGTTGTCTATGTTATTTATCTTGCCTATTTCTGGCTTCTCTGCTCTTTTCCATTAATCTATGTCTCTATTACCCCGCTCCCACTAATACCACACAGGCTTGCTTCCTGTTACTATGTAATAAATCTTGATTTGATAGACTGATTTCTTTCAACCTGTTCTTCTGTTTCAGAATTGTTTCTGCTATTCTAGGATTTTTGTCTCTTCATATAAATTTTTGAATGCTATTTTCTATATCTACAAAAGATCTTCTTGAGATTTTGATAAGAATTACATTAAACCTATAAATCAATACGGAGCAAATCGACTTATTTATGATGTTGAGTCTTCTGATCTATGAACATGGTACATATTCAGACCTTATTTGATTTATTCAGAATTTCTTTGATTTCTTTCATCAGTGTTTCCTAAGTTTTTGGCATAAAAGTTCTGTACATCCTTTGTTAGATTTATAGCTCTCTAAGCATTTCTTTTTTAATTTTTCGAGATACTTGCAAATGATACTGTATTTTAATTTTTGGTCTTTACATAGTCATTGCCAGTATATAGAAATACAAGGTTTTAAGTTTCTCTTGAACCTGCAACCTGGTTGAATTTACTATTAGTTCTAAGAAGGTTTTAAAAATGTAGATTCCTTGCAATTTTCTATGCAGGACAGTTTTTTGTGTGTGTGTTGGAGTCTCACTCTGTCACCCAGACTGGAATGCAGTGGCTGCTCCAGGTCACTGCAGCCTCAACCTGCTGGGTTCTGGCGATCCTTCCGTCTCAGCCTTCCAAGTAGCTGTAACTACAGGTGCATGCAACCATGCCTGGCTAATTTTTTATTTATTGTAGAGATGAGGTCTCGCCAAGTTGCCCAGGCGGGTCTCGAACCTCCCAAAGCGCTGGTATTAAGGCTCAGCCACCGAGCCTGGCCTAAATTTTCTATGCAGGACAGTTTTATTTACTTCTTTCTAATCTTTGTGCCTTTTATTTCTTTATCTTGCCTTATTGCACTAGGTACAGCATCCAACAGATTGACTATCCCTTATACAAGATGCTGGGAGCCAGAAGTATTTCAGGTTTTGAATTATTTTTGGATTTTGCAATATTTGCATTATACTTATTGATCGAGGATTCTAAATCTGAAATATAAATCCAAAATTTTCCAATAAGTATTTCCTTCATGTTGGCACTCAAAAAGTTTTGAATTTTGGAGCATTCTGGATTTTAGATTTTCAAATTTGGGATGTTCCATCTGTATTAAGTTTAACAGCAGTGGTAGTAGTAAATATCTTTGCCTTGTTCCCAATCTTAGAGGGACAAGTCTTTTACAGTTAAGAATGATATTAGCTATAGGTGCTCTTTATCAAGCTGAGGAAGTTTCTTTTCTGTTTATTCTATTTTTCATATCTGTTTTTTCCCCTGCTTTCCTGTATGTAATTTTAACATCCTTAATGTATATATAGTATTTTTTGGTTTGATTAAAGTTGTAACTCTACTAGACTTCCCATCATACCATGTCAGTAGGAAGGGGCAGAGGTGCCTCATTATCACAGGAGTGTAGTGGGAGTCCAGTGCCCCACTGCCAGGGAGAAAGGAGGGAAACTTTGCCACTCAAAGTGCATAAAAATCCCACCTTTCAAGCAAAGACTGGGAAACTAGGGAGCCTAGTTTTAACTTGACAAGTGTGGAAGTCCATGCTTCTACTATGCCCTTACTGGTATGATAGGGGTGGGGTGTAATTGTCTCCATGGGGTTTGCCTGGAGTAGAATGGTTATTTTCTAAACCTTTTTAAAAACTTGCTTGGCTGCCCTTTTACTAATCCTTTTGCTAGAGAGCACAGGATTTTCTCTTTCTCCCTCCCTCCCTGCTTCCCTCCCTCCATTCCTTCCTTCCTTTCCTCCCCATGCCCCCCTTTGTTTTACAAGACCACTGGCTTCTGGGTTGCCACTTCTTGAGTACCTAGTCTAGGATACATAAAGAAAAAAAAGAAAGAAAGCCTATTCCTGTCTCAGTGTCCCTAATTGCTCCGCCTTCTCTCTACCTTTTAGAGCTTTCTTAATGTTTTGTATATGATGCCCAGGGTTTTTAATTATAATTAGTGATAGGCAAGAATAGGGAAAAGTCTTTTAACTTCATCTTCCTGGAAGCAAAATTCCCCTGATGAGCAATTTTAAAACTCTGTAATAACTATTTAAACCTTCTCATCACTCATGAGAATCTGAGGATTTTAAATAGTTGCTAAATACCTGTTAAGGACTGAATTGTGTTTCCTCCGGAATTCATATACAAAAGTTTTAACTCCTAGTACCTCAAAATGTGGCCGTATTTGGAGTTAAAATCTTTAAAGGGGAAAATTAAGTTAAGGTGATAACATTAGGGTTGACCCTAATCTAATAAGACTAATGTTCTTATAAGAAGAAATTAGGACACGGACACAGATTACTGTCTACAAGCCAAGATCTCAGAAAAATCCAGCCCACTACAGGGTTAATCTAAAGGCTGGAAGTACAGCTCTTGATTTTTATCTACAACCCTTGAATACAACCCTTGATCTACAACTCTAGACTTCCAGAATTGTGAGAAAATTAATTTCTGTTGTTTAAGCTACCCAGTCAGTGGTACTGTGTTATGGCAGCCCTAGCAAACTAATTTGGTATCATTGCATTAAAATATAAGGTCCTGATTTTACTTAATTACTAGAAAAAAATTTTTACATGATACAATTTAGTTATCTCATTTTTTTCTTATCTCTTCCTTGTCACTTAGACTAAAAATTTACAACTGTAATATCCAGCATATCTTTCAAAAAAGATGTACTTTGATCTAGAAGAGATATTCTGAGAAAATATTTAAACGTTGAAAATCTTAAAAGTCTGCTATTGAATCTGTTCCATAGCGTGCTTACTGGAAGTCCTAGATTCATGAGAGAAACCTGTCTGGTGCAAACACAAATGGTGTCAAAAAATAAAGAAAACCTGGAAAAATATATATATACATGGAAAATAGCCACATTGCACCATACAATAAAACAAGTAAATACTGAAAGTTAGATGTTAGCTGTAGATGTTCTTTATAAAAGAACAAAGGAGAGAAGAAAGAAGAGAATATAGGAAAGGGAGGAGAGAAGAAGGGAAAAAGGAACGACAGTTTGGGGAGAGTGAGACAGAAAAAGAGTATTAAATTATTTTTCTTTTTTACTAAATGTTACTAAAAAAAGTTCATGAAGTTCAACCTGCGTTTGCACAGGTTGATGCTAATGTGTTGGGAGCCAGCGTAGAGGCTCGCCTGAGCGTTAGGGATCCAGGTGGGCTGTGGACCCTGAGACCACTAGGATGAGTTCAGGAGCTGATGGCCCATTTCCTTCCTTTACTGTTTGGCACGTTCCACTAACAGGGTATTGATGAAGGTTAAAGCTCTGAGAGTACGACAGCATGGCTTACTTTAGGAGTCCATTGTTCCCGTTTCTCACAGACTGCGGTTTTGGCTTTAACTCAACACAGTTCAAATTCAGATCACATTTGGGAGCCTTTAATATGGTACAAGCTTCTTTATAAGATTTAAAAGTATACTTGTAGAATTAGTATATACATATGGAGAGCTGCCTTTAGCTTTAGATGATATAGATGATTATTTAGAGTTACTGGAAATGGCCCAGCACGTGCCTTGGGTTGGGCTACATTCCTAAGGGCCCAGCATGTACTTTGGACTGGGCTGCATTCCTTTAAACTGGTTTTACCTACAGTTAGCATTGGGTTTTTTCTACTTGTAGAAATTGAACTTATTTTACTC
>CAUYQG010009784.1:0-23789 GCA_963574415.1 Tarsius wallacei
GCCGCTCCCGGCCACCGCAGCCTCGACCTGCTGGGCTCCGGCGATCCTTCCGCCTCAGCCTTCCAAGTAGCTGGAACTACAGGCATGTGCTACCACGCCTGGCTAATTTTTTAATTTATTGTAGAGATGAGGTCTCACCAAGTTGCCCATGCGGGTCTCGAACCCGCGGGCTCAGGCAATCCACTCACCTCAGCCTCCCAAGGCGCAGGATTACAGGCTGAGCCACCGAACCCAGCTACATTTGAATCTTAAAAGCTCATATTAAACAACCTTGGATTAGGATACTTCCAATGATGAATACATAATAAATGATGCCTTTCATTTTTAAATTCTACACTTTAGAGTTTTCACTAACTTGGACAAGTCTCTAATACTAACTTAGCCCCCAAATAACCATACTTTATTTACTCAATCATTATTCTATGCGAAACTTTAAGTACATTATTCAGTTTCCATATTAAAAGAGTAAAGAAACTGCAAACAATATTACAAGAAATTCTGTCAAAATATTTACTATGAATACTTGCTAAAATAATACTTAACCTCATTTACATAAATTTAGTATAAAACTGCAAAAACATTTATTTGAAAAAAATCAATGCATTCAATATCTGGATATTTACTAGCCTTTATATTACATACATCAAGGTATAAAATAACTTTATTCATACTTCTGGTGCTGAGGCAATGCCAAATTCTGGATAATTTCCTAAATTGCATGCATGCATGAGTGTGTGTAAAATATATATAAATAGTTGAAGTGTTACAGGACTTATTGAAATCTAACTCTTTCAGATTTTTTTTAATTTAAATTTTAAAATGACACCTTTTAAGATAACTTGTCTTCCTGGTTTTTCTTTCATTCCATTTCAGGTGTCAGAGTTTTTTCCATTAGTTTTGTAAGAAATTGTTTATTCTCATGATATGACTATTTGATATGTTTTGACATAGGACTTTCTTAACCTCACAAATATTCTATTCTGAGTTTTATTATTGTTTCATAACCTATTATTTAAAATAATCTATTTCTGCATTTTCAATTCTTTTTCTTTAGAATTTTATATGCATAGTTTAAATTCTGCCAATACATTTCTAGTTTTCTTATACTCTCTCCTTATTTTATCTAGTTCTCTTTTTTTCTCTTCCTGTGTCTAAGGCAGCTTCTTCTTTTTTTGCTGTGTTTTTTCTTTTCTTGTTTGATAGCCTACTTAAATTTTGGGAACAGAGTACTGATATTGCTGACAATCTTATGAATCTTGGAGTAGACCTTTTTCAAGGCATGTAGTTCTTTTTCATCTTGAACATGACATTTCTCTCCTTTTGGGTGGCAGAATTTTTTCCACTTGTTTTATTTTTTTCCTATTTTCTCATCTTTAATGAGGAGGTCACTCTTCAGGTCTGCTTTCGCCGACATACAGGGCGAGTGAATTCTCTTTAGTGTCTCTCACTGTTCACCTGGTCGCCGTTAGGATTTCTCTCTCATGTAATAGCCTGGGTTATTTTACACAGGTCCTTTTCTATTTCCTGAGTCTGGTGGTCATTTATATACAGCTGCACTGAGAAAAGACCTTCTGCTCTCCCGTCATCTCTCGATATGAAGAGGAATTTGTTTTAGATTCTCTGAAGCATCCTACAGATCATCTCTTTCCAGAAACAGTGCAAGAAAAACCATCACCTCCCCAGCCCAGATGCCTCCCACAACTCTTTCTTCTCCATCTCATCTTACAATAGATTTTGTATTCCAGGATTGATGTCCCACTACAAATCTGTCTTTGTATCTGGAATCGATGCTCCATCACAAACCTCCCATCCCAGTCAAAAGTGGTATTGAAAACGGACATCTCCAAATGGGCATATAAAAAAAAATGGTAGTGAGCAGCACAGTTGGTTCCATGTTCTTGCTATTGTGAACAATGCTGCGATAAACATATGTGTGCAGGTATCTTTTTTATAGAGTGACCTGAGTTCTTCCGGGTATATTCCCAGTAGGGGGATTGTGGGGTCATATGGAAGGTTGATTTTTACAACTTTTAGGAATTGCCGCACTGATTTCCACAGAGGCTGTACTAGTTTATACTCCTACCAACAATGTAAAAGTGTTCCCTTTTCGCCACACCCTCTCTAGCATCTGTTATTTTTTGAGTTATTGATGATGGCCGTTCTGACTGGAGTTAGGTGGTATCTCAGTGTAGTTTTAATTTGCATCTCCTTGATGGCTAGTGAGGCTGAACATTTTTTCATGTATCTGTTGGCTGCTTGTATAAAAAAATGCGGTACATATACACAGTGGAATATTACACAGCCATAAAGAAGAACAAAATCATGAATTTCGTGGCAACCTGGATGGAATTAGAGCTCATAATACTGAGTGATCTCTCATAGAAACAAAGAGCTGAGTATCACATGTTCTCACTCATAAGTGGTCCTTGAACAACTACCATATTACTATAAGAAAAGGATTGAAAGTAGTGGGAAACTGCAAGAGGGGGGGTGGGGAGGTGGGATTGGCAGTAGTCGATATCTGCCGGGGGAAGGGGGGGCGCACCTCATCAATAAGGGTACCTGCACAATGAATATTTGTATACCTAATCCTGAATTGTACCCCACAATTTTAAAATAAAAATTAAAAGAGGAAAAAAAAGAAAAAAAGGTAGTATACTTTTAACTGGTAGGAATGGATGTGAAAGTGGCCCAGCTGCCACAGAGCACCGCTCCTGCATTTAGTTAATGGCGTTTTTCATTTTGACCAGAGAAAGTTCCCAAACCTGAGGCAGGACTGCTCCATGGGCAGTGGTGGAAATTCCCTAATGTCGTCTCCTTGAGTTTTGTCCATGCTTGGTTAGAATAACTGGTATCTTATTGATCAGTATTCCTTATTTCCAATGTTCTTGTAATTAGACTTTCTTTCTGTGTATTTCAATAGGAAGGTAAAAAAATGTGAACGTGATACTACTGATTCTTTATCTTAATATGGAAGTTTATATTTTTCTTAGAAGTTATAGAATATGGTTTTTAAAGTGATAGGGTTAGTAGAGAGAAAGAAATATAGAATTAAGAATTAGTTGTCCTTTTACACTGTCTTCAAATATGTCATGTAAGGAAAAACTTAAACATTGAACTTCTGTGGATGAAATTTTCTCACCTACTTAGTCCATTTGAGACGTTTTAGTTGATATAGGTATGTTTATTGTTTATTATGTACATTCCCTTTAATTTGTAAGTATTTTCAAATCATCTGTCCTCTATTAAGACACTCATGGACCTAGTCATAATCATTCAGATAACATAAGTATTTGCATTTCTTAGATAGGAAGAGTTCAACAGAACTTACAATGATCGACTTTCTTTACATTATTCTGCTACAGACATTTTCTCTTATTTAATCCTCATCACAAGCATAAGAGGTTAGATAATTTATCCACTATCACTCGTTTCGTCAGTAAACAGAGATGGGATTTAAACCCAGAACCGAACTACTTCAAAACCTGTCTTAAGTACCACACCATGCAACAAACTTCTAATTATATGGTGCTGAATGAAATGTTAGTGCCTAACATGATGATATAAGCGAGTTTTGTTCACAAGAAGGAATTAAACATATCCAAGTAGAAGAGTTTCCAAAATGGACTGTAAAAAAAATAATAATTAGAATCTTGAGATCTACTGCAAACAAGTGTGGTTCTGTCACAACTATTCTAAGATTGAACACTGATGGCAAAGAAATTAAGTGACAGGCTCTCAGAGAGTTTCAATAAATGTTTATTTCTGACAAAGAACCAAGTTAAAAACTCACTTGGTCTTGAGAGCATTTCCAAAAACAAAAATCATCAAGCAAAAGTTGAGGAAGGCCTCCAGTACATGAGCAATTTACATAAACCCACTTAGGGTTAGTCTTGGAATAAACTGTCAAATGTTATTATCAGTGAGAATGTTTCAAGCTTATTGATCAAAGAGACTTAGTTTAGAATTTGAATGATTTTGATTTTGTCTTTGATTTGATTTTTGTCTCTCTTATTACATAAATCTTTAATTGCATGTGTAGAAGCTTCCTGTGGGCATTGAGATACTCTTTATCTTTTTATTAAAATACCTAAATCAAGCCAAATGGTGATATCTTTGTGTTTTTTTTAAATTTTATTTTAGAGTTGTGGAGTGCATGTGAGGATTTGCACATAAGTAAATTGTGTGCAGGTGAGGTTTGGACTTCTAGTGAGCCCTCTCTCCCCCCAGTAGTGGGTATGGTACCCAGTGAGTGGTTATGCACTCCTTGTCCCACCCCCCCTTCTTTAGCAGTGCTCAGCATTTGCTGGTCCTGCCTCTGTGCTCATGTGCCCAATGTTTAGAGCATGCTTATGAGTGGGAATATGCAGTATTCCATTTTTTTGTTTCTATGATAGTTCACTTAGAAGGATCGTCTCCAGCTGCATGCATGTTGCTGTAAAGGTCATGGTTTTGTTCTTATTTATGGCTGTGTGGTATTCCACTGTGTATATATACCACACTTTTTTATACAGTCCACTTTCAATGGGCATCTGGGTTGGTTCCATGTTTTTTTTTTTTTTATTGTGAACAGTGCTGCAATAAATATATGTGTACAGGTGTCTTTTTTGTAAAGTAATTTATGTTCCTCTGACTATAATCCCAGAATTAGGATTGCTAGTTTTTATGGTAGCTCAATGTTTAGTTCTTAGAGAAAATGCCACACTACTTTCTACAAAGATTGAACTGGCTTACATTCCCATCAGGAGTGTAGAAGTGTTTTTCTCTGCAACCTCGCCAATACCTGTTCTTTTCTGACTTTTTAACAATAGTCATCCTGACTGGTGTGAGGTGGTATCTCATTATGGTTTCAATTTACAGTTCTCTGACGATTAGTGAAGCTGCACATTTTTTCATGTTTGTTAACTGTTTGTATCTCTTCCTTTGAGAAGAGTATGTTCATAACCTTTGCCCACTTTTTAATGGAGTTATTTGGTTTTTTTTTTTTTCCTGTAATTTCATTTGAGTTCCTTATAGATCCTGGATGTTAAGACTTTATCAGATGCATAGCTTGCAAATATTTTTCCCCATTCTGTGGGTTGTCTCTTTACTCTCCTGGTGGTTTCTTTTGCTGTGCAAAACTTTTTTAGCTTGATAAGTTTCCACCTGTGAATTTTAGATTTTTTTCTACACTTGCTGTTGAGGTCTTGGCCATGAATTCAGGCCACTCCGAAGTCCAGGAGGGTGTTCCCCAAATTTTCTTCTAAGATTATTATAGTTTGAGATCTCACAGTTAAGTCCTTAATCCATTTTGAGTTAAGTTTTTTATATAGTGATAGGTAGAGATTCCATTTCATTCTTCTGTATGTGGTTAACCAGTTTTCCAGTGATATCTTAAGTAAAAGTAATTTAGTAGATCAATTCAAAGTACTCCTACCCTCAAAATAGGCTCCACAAACCAGACAGCTATTTCTTTCTAATAGCTAAGACTTTTTTCAATTCCCAGCCCTGATAGATGACTTTTATTCAAATCAGTCTTTACAGAGATGACTTAAAAATCAGTCCGTATTCTTCCCTGACTTTCTGTCTGACTCTGTTCTTCCAAGTCTTTTCTGCTGGTCTCCAGAAGCACATGTCCACTATTTAGCTCTCCTAAGGTCTTGCCCTCGGAGAATATCTTCCATTGGCCCCTCTGTCCTTCCTCATTCTGCTGTCTCCCTTGAGAGGCTTATCTCCACTGGATTTGGCCAACAGTGAAACCCTGCCGGAGATTGGAGAAGGAAGACACTGGGATCACATTCTTCTTGACTGTGTTCCTCAGTGTAGGTTAATACTGGTTGATCTATTCCCTTGGGGGAAAACCTATGTCAGTTTCTTTGGGTCTTTTCTCTTAGGTTAGATTTCCCAAAGAAAACTCAACAAATTTCTTCCTAACTATATAAGCCTGGTTACAATATCATATTCATCAAGAAAGAGGACTTGAGGATCTCACAATTTCATAAATAACCTTTGATTGAGCTCTCCATTATTCAACATGGTACTCTGATCAGCGCTGCCTGGAGTAGACTAGTCTAGAGATCCTGTGTTTTATCCTGTGTTTTATCTCATTGTATGTTGGCATGGGGGAGGAGCAGCAGTCTAGAAACAAGGCACGAAAAGGGATAAATGAAGATATAACTGCTTTTAAAATATTTTCAACAAATACCCTTATATTTAGCAACCCCCTTTCTACTCACTTGCAAAGAACCCACTGTCACAATTTCTTGAGACTTCTAGTGTGTTCTAGATGTAATTACACTGCTGCTTTGCTTTTCCTACCTGTTTAGGATCCTGCTTTTTTGAGATGCCAGTGCTTTTTGTCTTCACTTTCTTTCCCTTTGTGTCTTCTAAAAAATTAGTTTCATTTCAGTGGGGTTTTGGAAGTGAGTATAATAAAAGTCTATTTTCAGTCCATCATCTTTATTTTTTTTTATTTTTTTATTTTTTATTTTTGAGTTGGAGTCTCAATCTGTCACCCAGACTGGAGTGTAGTGGCCACTCCTGGCCACTGCAGCCTCAACCTGCTGGGCTCTGGCGATCCTTCCGCCTCAGCCTTCCAAGTAGTTGGAACTACAGGCGTGCGCTACCACGCCCGGCTAATTTTTTGATTTATTGTAGAGATAGGTCTCACCAAGTTGCCCGGGCGGGTCTCGAACCTGCAGGTTCAGGCAATCCATTCACCTCAGCCTCCCAAAGCGTGGGATTACAGGCTGAGCCACCGAGCCCCGCTCAGTCCATCATCTTTAAATCTCCTTCCTCTTACTCTCCTTCAGTCTACTTACAATGTAGCTTTTGTCCACTACACCACTGAAATATCCCTTGCTAAGTTACACATAGCCTGTGTTGTCATATCCAAAATACAGACCTCATTCTCATTTTACTTGAAACCTCAGCAACATTTTGTTATGTTGACCGCTCATCTTTGAAAGAGTCTATCTTCTTTATTTCAAGGTTCCACATTCTTCTGGTTTTCTCTGTCTCTTTGATCCCCACCTTCTCAACATCCTCTGCAAGATACACTAAGAAGTGCTAGAGTCCCTCAAGCCTCGGGTCTAGGCCCTCTTTTTATCTCACTTTGTAACATTGTCACTGGAAGTCTTATCTTATTCTTCTGCCTACAGTTTCCTCCCATTTTCTCATGATTCCCAATATTTATATCTTCAGCTGGATATCACTTCTGTGCCCCAAATGCCCACTCAGCATTTTTATTTGAATGTCTTAAAGGAATCTCAAAATCAATGTCTAAAACTGAAAAATCGAAAAACTCAAGAATCTTCTGCAACACACACAGAACACATACTGTCTGCCACAAATCATGGGACCCTTGTAGTGAATGGCACCATCATCCATGTGGGTAGACAAGTCAAGGGTCATTCTCAACACCACCTTCTCCGTAGCCCCACATATCCAAACATCTCCATCTTCCCTTGCTGTTATCTCTTGTGCATATATTGAGTTATCACTTGGAGGACAATTACTGTTTGTCCTGGAGAGTCTCTTGGTTCCACAGTGAGCTTTTTGTGATCAAGAAATATACCTTTGTTGTTATAAGAAATAACATGCTGGGATTGTGGCCACAGCATAATTTATCTCATCCTAATACAATATATGTCATGGTTTGTAATTACACATTGCTTTGAGTTATTAATTTAATGTATTCCTGTTTCATTAAATCATTAGCTCTCGTAGTGAGGACAATTTGTCTATCTTCTGTATCCCCAGAACCTGGCACAGTCCTAGCACATAGAACATACTCAAAAAGTGTATGTGAGATGAATGAATGTGTAAATAAAATAAGACAACATAAAGCTTAAAATTATTATTGATGTAGTTCTCATAGCTTGCCATAATTCTTGGTGGAACAAATGAATAAATAAGTTGATTTTTGCTGTGATGTATAACATTTTATAAATGGAAGCATTAAAATATATACATTTCATTCTAGAAACAGAGACTGACCTTGGAAATGAGCTAGAAGCTGGCATTGGGTTATATTTCCTGGGAACCAGTTCTCAACTATACATACAATCACTATCCCTCCAGATTCTGATGTAGAGGGAGCTTCAGTAGCAGCTAGTTCTTGTGAAATGTTCTTTACTCACTCACTTTTTGGGGCAAAGACCCTGGACCTATGTTGAAATAGGGGGAAATGAGGTGGTTACTCTAAAATCACCTGGAGTCGCACTTGATTAACAGAGTGTTGTTTCACCAATTCTTCCTAAGGAAGTTGGTATCAGGATAGCATTCTCCTGGTCACAGCTGAGCTTCACACCTCACTACCTGTTTAACAGTTGCTCTCACTGGGTTTTCTTATCCTTCCAGCTCTTTGGCTATATCTCCTTTCATTCCCTAGATTGAGCAGACTTTCTGTTCTAACTCACTCTCTGCGTGATGGCCTAAGTTATCCCAGTGTGACTGACCTTGGTTGGCCTTTCTCAGTCCTCTTAGGAATTTATTTTATTTTATTTTTGCCATTTTCCAGGTACTTACAAACATTCATGCATAAAACAGACACATTGCAATCTTGCTTACTTTCTAATCTGAAGAACCCATAAATCCATCCTTCAGAGACTGCCGTGAATTTTTTATTGTGTGCTCAAACCAGGCTATTTTTAGACACCATTTTCAAATTGGACTTTCGAAAATGAGGCAGACCAAATTCTAGCATTTACAACAAGTAAATGCCTGAAAGTCCATCCCATTAAAGAGTTTTTAATTAAAAAGAACAACCCACAGGTGCCTCATTGTTCTGGCGTACAGGATCATTCAGCTGCCTTCGGAGAAAACAGAATAGTTTGCTTCATGGTTAACATCTTCTAGACAAAATTAACCCTAGCAAAGAGCTGTGCTGGCCATTAGAGGCTAATGTAATTTTGTTTGACGTGCTACCAGCTTCTCACTTTCATTTTTTTAAGTCGCCCAGAATAGCATAGAGAAGAGTAATCATGGCCTCAATTCTTTATTTCCTCCCAACACCATTTTAATATGAATTTCAAAGAATGCCAGTTGACAATTACCACTGTAGGGGGAAAACCAGATGTAGAAATGCAAATAGGTAGAGGGTAATTTTCCTCTTCACTACTAAACTGTGATCTTCATGAAGGATGAGACAAAGATTAACACAGCTTTGTAGGTCAGTACCTGTTAGAGTACATCAAATGTAATAGCCTTTCAATAAATTCTTGTTGAATGAAATTCATGTAAGATTTTTCAGTACCTTCAATTAATAAGTTGTAGTCTCAGAAAGAGAAACTCTCCATGCTTTGTTGACTTATGATAGACTTCAGGGGTCAGTAAATTTTGTTCCTTAGGCTATAAGGGCTGCCTTTGTCACCTCTTCTGAGCACCTTTCTTTATTAGAAAGAAAAGGACATGACTAAGAAGGAAGCCAGAGATAGGAAGTAGTGAGAATCAAATGGTCAATTAAGGAAAGCATTTTCTGGGAGCAGAGCTCTGTCATTAATAATAATGACCTTTAGCTGTAATTAAAACAGCTTTGTAAGTGTGTTCCTGCCTAATTGCCTTAGAGTTGAGGTCCATGAGCTTGTCTCTGTATCAGAATCACTTGGGGAGTGATGGGCTCACCTTAAAGGTATTGAAATCAGAAGCTCTAGGGCTAAGACCCAAAAATCTGAATGTTATAATAAATGGTTCATATGTTTTTGATGCACAGCAAATTAGGAAACCACACTGCCTCTAAGAATATATAGTATGAGCTGAGTGACGTGTCTTCCCCTTTAGGAAGGAGTGGGGGATCTTTTCTCAAGAGCTTCACAATCAGTTATAACATATTAGAAGGGGAAAGCAACTTAGATGCATGTATGCATGTGTGTATAATGTTCATATATATGTATGTTTTTACAGAGGAGGCTGTGCATATGGTTTTTTAAGTTAAGAACAGTGAAAATATAATTTTATTAAGTACATATCAAAAACATTTTAAACACCCCAATCTGGTTTAAAAAAGGTAGGTCCAAAGACCTTAAGTAGGATACAGCAGAGAGGAGATGGGCCAAGAGGATCAGATAAGGAAGGGGAGGAAGAACAAGGGTGTACTCTTTGGTGATTCCTCTGGAATGCAGCAGGCAAGAGGATCAGAAAAGGACGACCCTGACTTCTTAGGGAGGGGGAGCCACCACCAGATCTCCTTCTTCCACTGGCTCCTTACTGGGTTCTGTCATAGCTCTGACTCAATCCTGCCAAGTCACAGCTTCTTCTCCTGGAAAATAAGCCATATGGAGAAGAATAGTGATTGTCAATTCAGCATGAGAACCTGTTTCCCTGTGTCATTTCATTTCAGTGTCAGCATGAGGAACCCAGCATGGCAGGGGTTGTAATTTTACTGTCCATTAGTTGAAAAATTGATGATACTTAAAGAATTACAAGCTTAGAACTTCTTTTAATTAAATTTCCTTTGATTCACCACAACATGATCTATACACATATAGTCATATATGCACTTTTAAGACAGGTATTAGTATCATTTCACAAATTCTGATATCTGTGAAATGTCTATTTAAAAAACTTGAATCTTATTCTGAATATCACAAAAATGATTGCCATTATAGCAATAAATCTAATTTCAGTCATTATTGTGGCTCCCCATTAGTCCTAGGATCTTGCCAGTCTTCATCGTTTGTTGATTACCACTGAAACACTTGTTTTCCACAATCACTGGGTCCTTTTACAGTTGTCTTGTCTTTTGATATTTTGAGCATGGTACCTTTTGCCAAGTCTAAAAGTCCTGACTGTAAGCTTGCCTGCCAGATGTAACAGACATACTGGAAAAGCCCTCAACCTGTTGATTCTATTGTTCTTCCAGTCTACTGTATGATCTCAAAAGACTTAAGTGTCTTTCTCAATATGGAACATCTTCCTTCTTTTGACTTAAAACTACTATCTCTCTCCTCCCCTCCCCTCATAATTTAACCCTTCCAAACAGTTTAGGGTTTTAGAAAATAAAATTCTGGAAGAAATGTAAAGCTGTTCTAAGCCAGTGGAGCACAAAGACCTTGACTACCCATCTTGGAAAGGAGAAAGGAACACAAATGAGTTCAATGTATTATAATTTCAAATGTAATACATGTGTATCCATACATATGAGTATATATGTGTATAAATATATCTGTGTGTATATATGTGTGTGCATGTAACATGATGGGTAACATAGTTGTAGCTCTATTGGCTTCTTTGCTCTAGGGCTCCCAAGGAGGAAATCAATATGTCACCAGCCTGTACTATTATCTGTAGGCTCTGGAATTCATTTCCAGGTTAATTCCCATTGTTGGAAGGATGCTTGTTGCATTTATAGATTGGTAGCTTCTTTTTTTCTTTATTAAACATATTTTTTATTTTAAAATTGTGGGGTACAGTTAAGGGTTAGGTATACAAATATGCATCATTCAGGCACCCTTGTTGATAAGGGGTGTCCCCCTGTCCCCAGACAGATATTGACTATAGATTGGTAGTTTCTTTGTTATGGACCTGAAGCCCTTAGATTGGGAAGGTCTGGATCACAGGATCTCCAAGATCCTTTCCAGCCCTAATATTAAGTGTTTCTGGGATCTCTTTGTCATTTAGCTTTGACCTTGATTGAGAACTCCTTCAGCCTACAGCTTCCAGCAATAAATACTAAACTCTCTCTTTAATAGATTTCTATATGTATAAATTCTATAAATGTATTTATATATAATTATAAAAATAATTATCACTGTTGATTGGTTGATTGATTTTCTAATGTGGAGTAAATATGGTGTTCAGCATCATATTTTGAAAAAATAATGGCACAATCCTCCACTGACCATGCGTTTTGAAGCATTCTTTGTTCTGGGGATACTCAAGGGATTAACACTGTCTACAACAGTCAGACTCTGGCTGTAGTGATATGTGGGCTCTACTACATATAAACAGTTGCTCTTTAATATTTCATTTTTAAATCTGAACTTCATTACTTTTGGCCATAGCATGTTGCAAAACTTTTAATACAAAGAATAATTCAACATATACTTTAGAAAAGGTCATATGCTTTCAGCAAAATGTCTACATATACAAATTTACAACATTTTACAAGATGGATTTGTTAGCTTCAAACAGTATCACTGTGTTTCGACTGAAGTGTCTAAAGTGACTTTATCACGATTCTGTGTGTGTGTGGCATACTATACAAAAAACATTTACGCAGGGTCAGAGACCTGTGAGATGCTACCATCAGAATTAGACTTCCAAAGGTGTATGTGTTCACTGTCATACTCACATCTGAGTAATGGCATTTGCAGCCACAATGTTGTCACCTGTCTCTGTATAAGGAGGGCTGAGAGCGAGCAGAAGTGTTGATGTACCCAAGCAGCCCTGCCTCTCACGTGCTGAATTCCGTGACTGCCTCTTAAGAAGCAGCTACAGAACTGGCCCCCACATCCCAGGGCAGGGCCCACATTACCCTCATGCTGTATTCTCTGTGACTTTCTCTTCCTTGATGCAGCTGAGATAAATGCACATTTTTTTTTATCATGACACTCAACTCCAACTGACTTTAATGGTGAAATCTTTACAAATGTATACCTCTGGCTTCCTAGGTGATAATTTAATGCCATTACTCCTTGCTTCTAACCTACTTGGATACTATTCCATTTCACTTTGGTCCTCTTTTTAGTATAATTTCCATTATATAACTCCCATCAAAGCTGATAGGATTTCCTTGTCTATCAGCTTTGTAATCTGTAAAAACTATATCATTTAAGGACAATATTACACATAGTAATGAAATATTTATATGCAGGACGTGTTTTTTAAAAAGGAGATTAAACAAGTAGAGTTTTGAAGTTAAAAATTGTTTCTTTAAGTCATTTATTTCTTTTTTTATTTGTAAACAATTCAGATCTCCAATTTTTTGAAACTATTCAAATTCATTACTGCAATATTAATAATAAAATGAAAGAATTATTATAGAGTTAATCATGAAGAATGCTGACTATTATTAGGCTTTGCTTTCAACTATGGGTAAAATAAAAGTCAAGTAGCATTAAATGTTTTAAAATGTTCTTTTGTATTTTTTTTTTCTGGGAAAGGGCTCACTATCTTCATATTTTAAAAGAAACTTGACTCTTCAAAGTTCCTGGTAGCATATATCTTGTTTAGTAACACATGTAGGAGAGATACATGAAAAAAGGTAGGCTTTACGAAATTTCAAGATAACATGAATTGAATGATGAAATGCACACAGTGGACTTATGGTAGTGGTTTTCTGAGCTCTAAGCAATGAGGTAGACAGAATGAACTACAAAGATATCTTAATCTTTGGAAACTGTGAATATGTCACATTGCATGACAAAGAGGTCTTTGTGATGTAATTAAGGGTACATACCTTAAAACAGAGAAATTATCTTGGACTATCTGGCTGGGCAAAATCTAATCCCATGAATCCCTAAAAGCAGAGAACTTTCCCTAGCTAGAGTCAGAGAGATGTGGCAGGAGAGAAAGTCAAAAAAATTCAATGCATGAGACATATTCAGTTCACTGTTGCTAACTCCAAGATGGAGGGGCCAATAGGATAAGGATGACAATGGCTTTAAGGATCTAAGAGAAGTCCCCAACTGACCATAGGCAAGGAAATGCAGACCTCAGTCTTGCAACTACATGGAACTGAATTCTTCCAACACTGAGGATGATCCTGGAAATAGATTCTTTCCCTAGAGCCTCCAGATAATAGCAGATGCTGGAGACATGTTGATTTTCTCCTTGTGAGCCTTACAGCAGAGAAACCAACTGAATCATGAGGATTCCTGACCTATAGAACTATGAGATTACAAATTGTGTTAAGCTGCTAAACTTGTGGCAATTTGTTATAACAGCAATAGAAAACTAATACAAGTAGGAAGGCTGAGACCAGAGTCATAGACTTTAGTTCTGAGCTGGTCAATATTATGAGGATCAAACCTATACATTACTTATGAATAGGATTAGTCCACATTAGTTATGAATAGGATTAAGCTACAGGTCTGGGTCTGGGCACCCAGATGTATTTAAGTGAAGTCAGAGTAGTCAATTTATCTTTGCCTAGTCTCTTTTATCCCATAAAAGCTAGAGTTTTGCCCAGGTATTAAAGAAAAATATAAATAAAGATGATTCTCTATTTCAGTGGAGCTTGAATATGTATATTACAAATATGGTTATTGTGAAGTTCTAAGTTAAATTTTAAAATAAAAAAAGGAGGTAAAAAATTAGGCACAGTGAAAGAGAGACACCAATGAAAGTTGTTCATACTGAGACACTTCAGTATCAAGGTGATTCACAAATATCCATGACTCATGTTGACCAAATATTCTGTCCTTGACCAACCATAGCTTTTATCTCTGTTTCTGTCACCATGTATTTCTCAGTGGTTACATTTTCAGATTATAGTTTAAGATGTAGAGAAATGTTTTGATTACTCATATTCTATCCAAACAGATTGAAAATAGTAATAGAAATCAGTAGACAAGAAGTTAAGGTTATAAAGGTCCAAGGTTAAATTACTAGGGAGCAAAATTCCCAGTTGGGAGAGTGGCAGGCAGTAAAATTAAAATGGTGGGCCAGGGCTAGATTAGATATGACCTTACTTGCTATTTTGTTCTGAGGGAAGGATTCAAGCAGAGAAAAGATAATTCAACTGCTTTTTTATTTGTCTTCTTCCCTTGACTGTTACATTCCTTGAAAACATATGCAATATTCACCATTTCTTCTTCTGTGTTCATTGTTCTTTTTTTTTTTTTTTTTTGAGTTGGAGTCTCACTCTGTCGCCCAGACTAGAGTGCAGTGGCCGCTCCCGGCCACTGCAGCCTCGACCTGCTGGGCTCCAGCGATCCTTCCACTTCAGTCTTCCAAGTAGCTGGAACTACAGGTACACGCTATCACGCCCGGCTAATTTTTTGATTTATTATAGAGATGAGGCCTCGCTTGCCAGGCGGGTCTCAAACCCGTGGGCTCAGGCAATCCACTCACCTCAGCCTCCCAAAGGCGTGGGATTACAGGCTGAGCCACCGAGCCCGGCTTGTTCATTGTTCTTAAAGTTCAGACCCTAACATGGATAAAGTTACCTTCTAATTACCAAATTCAATATCTTTTTTCCAATATTCATCTTTCCAGGTTCTTGGCAACCCACTAACCTCCATTTTGAAATTTTCTTAATCTAGTCAGTTCAGAGTATTAGAGTTCCAGTAATTGTGACCCTGGGCACATTGACTAATATCTTTGTTCTTCAGTTTCCTCATCTGTGAAATGAGGAAAGTAATTGTAACAACTTCATAGGGTTATTGTGAAGGTTATTAGAGATATGCACTTAATACATATTAGTGATTATTATACCTCAAGCCAAACTCCTAATCTTATAAGGGGGAAGCAAAAAACCCTGAAATTTATTTATTAAAAATTATATACCTATTCTCACATGTTTAAACTTCAGTCACCTTCAAAGTACTCTCTGTTTGATGAAATACACCTATCAAGATGCTTTTTCCACTGCTCAAAACAGTTTTGAACTCATCAATTTTGGTGCTTTTTAGTACTTCTGCCATTTTTTGTTTCACCTCTTCCATATCAGCAAAATGTTTCCCTTTGAAGACTTTTTAAATCAGGGAAACAAAAAAAAAATTGCTTGGGAGCAAGATCAGGTGAATAGGGAGGGTGGGGCATGGTGTCATGCAATTTTGGTCAAAAACTGATGCATACTTAGCACAGTATGAGCACATGCACTTGTAAATTGCTCATCATGAAATGGGCAAACGCATTGAAAGAAGTTCCAAAAAAAATGAACTGAAGCTGAATGCAGCCTCTCACAATAATGCTAGCTGGTACCCCGATGCCAATGGGTTCCTGGAACTCTTGCCTAGAGGGGGAAGTCTGTATTATACAGACCCCACTCTTCAAAAGATAACTGTGTTTTTGCAGGGGTTCCTCTCCCAACCTAGCTCCTCCTTCATTAGTAGCATCACTAACTGCTGTGGTTTGGATGTGTCTTCTCCAAAATTCAAGTGTTATCAGTGTGATAATATTAACTGGTGGTGCCTTTAAGAGGTTATTAGACTATGAGTACTGCTCCTATTTTAAAGAAAGTAAGGCCCCTTTAAAAGTCACTTCACTCAGCATTCAGGCTGTCTTGCTGTTTTTCTCTTCTGCCATGTGAGAATACAGAATTCATCTCTTTCCATAGCTTTCTCCATGTGAGATCACAGCAAGATGGCCCTCACCAGACACTGGCACCTTGGTCTTAGACTTCCCAGCCTCCAGAACTGTGAGAAATAAATTTCTGTTCTTCATAAATTCCCCAGTCTGTGGAATTCTGTTATAGTATGACAAAAGGACTAAGACACCATCTAATCCAGAAACTTCAGAGTCATCTTTGATATTGAAATAATCTTGTGGATTTTACCTCCAAGTTCTTCCCCTCCACTCATTCCTATTGCCACTGCGTCCCTTCTCTAAGCACACACACACAACTTTCCTTATGTTACACTCTGGCCATACTGAAATATACTTACAATCACTTAGTAACTCTGAAAATGTTGCTTGGACTCTTTCCATAGCCTTTTAGTAATCTCACTGTGTCTAGTCTCTAATAAGAACAAAACAACTATAGTAATAAATGCAACTATTTGCCCTATGCCTGCAAATGGCATATTAAATGTTTTCCATATATGATCACATTAGATATTAAAAGCAACCTTGTGAAGTAGTTATTATTATTATTATTCCTATTTTATGGATATGGCAACTGAAATTCAGAGAAATTAAATAATACATGAAAGGTCACACCTAAATAAGTGGTATAGCTGAGATCTGAACCCAGATGTGCCTGATGTCAAAGCCCAAGCTTTCAAACACTATACTCTTATTGTACCTTATCTTTTTGTATCTTATTGTATCTTATCTAATGAGCTTATCTTGGCAAATTATCTTAAAATTGTTCTTACTTGTACATTTTAAACCTTTGATAACTCCCCATGGTATATACCAATAAGTTAATACTCATTAGCCTGATGTGAAAGACTCTTCACTATCTGGCTGGAATTGATACTTTTAAAAGTTCATTTATTGGAGCCGGGCTTGGTGGCTCAGCCTGTAATCCCGCACCTTGGGAGGCTGAGGTGAGTGGATTGCCTGAGCCCGCGGGTTTGAGACCCGCCTGGGCAAGCGAGACCTCATCTCTACAATAAATCAAAAAAAAAATAAAATTAGCCGGGCGTGGTAGCGCGCGCCTGTAGTTCCAGCTACTTGGAAGGCTGAGCCGGAAGGATCGCTGGAGCCCAGCAAGTCGAGGCTGCGGTGGCCGGGAGCAGCCACTGCACTCCAGTCTGGGTGACAGAGTGAGACTCCAACTCAAAAAAAAAAAAAAAAAAAGTTCATTTATTGGAAAATGCAGGAGACGCTCCTATGGAAATTGCAGTAGGCAACTAATTCCTGATCAAAATCACAAATGCTCATGCCATAAAAGATAAGATAGACAAGTGGGACCTCATCAAACTGAAAAGCTTCTGCAAAGCAAAAGAAACCATCAAGAGAGCAGGGAGACCGCCCATAGAATGGGAAAAAATATTTGCCAACTGTATATCTGACAAAGGTCTAACATCCAGAATCTACAAGGAATTCAAGCATACTAAAAGGAAAAAACAAATAGCCTATTAAAAAGTGGGCAAATGATATGAATAGACACTTCTCAAAGAGGACATATGAGCAGCTAACACATACATGAAAAAATGTTCATCCTACTAATCATCAAAGAAATGCAAATTAAAACCACACTGAGATACCCCCTAACTCCAGTCAAGGTGGTCATCATCAATAACTCAAAAAACAACAGATGTTGGTGAGGATGCAGGGGAAAAGAAATGCTTCTACACTGTTGGTGGGAGTGTAAACTAGTACAACCTATGTGGAAAACAATGTGGCAATTCATAAAAGAACTAAAAAGCGAACTTCCATACGACCCAGCAATCCCTCTTCTGGGGATATACCCAGAGGAACTCAAATCATTTTATAAAAAATATACCTGCACATGCATGTTTATTGCAGCATTATTCACAACAGCAAAAAACATGGAACCAGCGGTGCTGCCCATCAAAAGCGGACTGGATTTTTTTTTAAATGGTACATATATGTAATGGAATATACTATGCAGCCATAAAGAAGGATAAAATTATGGACATCACAGCAACTTGGGTGGATTTAGAGTCTAATACTCAGTAATCTATCACAGAAACAAAGAACTGAGTACCACATGTTCTCACTCATAAGCAGACCCTGAACATTTATCAATACCATAAGAAAGGGAGTGGCAGTAGCAGGATGCTGCCACGGGAGAGGGGGGCACAAATCATCAATAAGGGTACCTGATCTCAAACCAGGCAAAGTGGGGACCAAAGGGAAACCCAAAGTTTACCTGTACAGTGATCACTTATCTACCTAATACTGAATTGTACCCACATCTTTAAAATAAATACAAATAAATTTTTAAAAGAAAAAATAATAAAAGTTTATTTCTTTTTTTTAATGCATGCTCAATTTTTATATACTTCAGTTTTATTGTAATCATGCTATTTCTGTTTTGCTCTAGTCTTTTTTTTTCCATTCTCCTCTTCCTCAACACACACACACACACACACACACACACACACACATCAGTATTTTCATATTGGTAGAGATTCTGAATGTTTTCCTTATTTATGAAAACTTATACAAATATCAATGCACATGCATTGGTCTTTTGCTTGCCTGTAGCATTGGAAATACTATATATTTGTATTAGTTAAGGTTCTCCAGTAAAGCAGAAACATTAGACTGTACATATGTACAGAGAACGTGAGCAATTTATTTTAAGGAATTGACTTACATGGTTGTGGGGGCTGACAGTTCTAAAATCCAGCAACCTAGAGGTCAAAGAGAGAGTTGATGCTGCAGTCATGAGTCTGAAGGCAGTTTGAAGGTAAAATTTTCTCTTTCTTTCGGTACTCAGGGCTTTTTCTTAAGGCCTTCAAATGATTGAAATGCCCATGGACATTGTGGAGGGTAATTTGCTTTACTCAAGATCTATTTATTTAAACGTTAATTACATCTAAAAAATATTTTCACAGCAACATTGAGACTGGTGTTTGACCAAATATCTGGACGTCATAACCTAGCAAAGTTGACCCATAAAATTAACTATCACAATGCATTTCTTTATAACTTGCTTTTTTCCGCAAACGAGGTAGCACTGACATCCCTTTGTATCAGTAGCTACAGATCTAGCTCATTCTTCTTAATAGCTACCTAACACTTCATATTTCACACAACAGTATGATCAGCCATACTTTATTCAACCATTTGCCAACTCATAAATATTTAGGTTATTCTCTGCATCCTCCTTAGTCTCTGGGGGGTGGGTAGATAACTACTAATAGTGCTACACATTACACTTAGTAGATATTATTAGATTACTTTCTTAAGCTGTAGTATCTACCTTTCTACCAGCAGCATATGAGAGCTTTTTCCTGTGTCCTGGCCAGCACAGAGCATTAAAGTTCTTTGTAATTAATGCTAATCAAATAGATTGAAATATATGGCATCTCATTGTGCCTATAATTTGCATTTCCCAGACTATTCATGAAGTTGAGCATCTTTTCATTTACTTATTAACCATTTGGACTCTGTTTTGTGAATTGTATTTTGAGAATTAACTCCTATTCTTTACCCATTTTTCTACTGATTTCTATCGCTTTTTTCTTGCCAATTTATGTATTGTAGACCTTAATTCTATCGCGCATGCAAATATTTTTTTCCAGCCTACCATTTGTCTTTTGACATAGTTTGTCAATTCTTTTAACATTCTGAACATTTATTTTTAACTTCTTTTTATAATAAAAACTGCTTTTTGTTTTTATGACTTGAGATTCTTAAGTTATTTTGCTTAAGAGCTCTAAGTTTCATTTTGACTTTTAATTTTTTTAATATTTAAATAATTAATTTATCTAAAATTTATTTTTGTATTTGATGTGGAATGAGGTCCAAATTCTTTTTTTTCCTCAAAATGGTTAGTCAGTGGTACCAGCAAAAAAATTAAACTTTATTAAATTTTAATTTAGAGGAGAAAGAAAGAAACCATTCTTTCTCCTCTAAATTAAAACACCATTTTTGTCACATGTCAGTTTCACATGGATACTCACTTCATTTTCTGGATTCTCTATTGATCTATTTGACTGCTTCTGTGCTGGTTTGATTAAAGAAACTTTATAAGTTTTTTAAGTAGTAAAGCAAATCAACAAACTTCATCAGCTTCAAACACATATACGCTATTCTTTTTTCTCATAATTTCATAATACTCTTGGAGATATATTCTTCAATGCAAACATCAAATTATTTCAAAAAATAAGACAAATAATAAAACTACCCCTATTATACCAGAGCAAACACAAAACTTTCTAGGATTCTACTTATAATTGCCTCATATTATGTGTTATTTAGGGGAGAAATATTGCTGTCTTCACGATATTAAATCTTTCTATCTCAATAAAAGCTTTTTATTTATTGAACTACTATCATAATAGTTGCTTCAAGTTGATCAAGCCTCAAGAGAAACTTCCCTGATGGATCTGGATGATTCTACTGTATTGATGAAAAAGCACTCAAATAAAAGAAGATGATTCAGTAAAATAAAGTTTTATGTTTGAGAAAGTTTCTGTTTTCTTGATAAAGACATGGTAATTACTGTCAATATACCCACCCTTTATTATTCCAATCATAAAGAAAGAGCAAGGAATCCTCTTCCTCATGGGAGCAGAGGTGGTCAAGGTGACTTCCTGGGGGATGCTCCACCCTCATCCATGCTTGTCTTCCTCTAGTGGGAGGGACACCAGTGTGCTCCTTACCCAGGTGTGGGAGGGAAGGTACCATGAGAGGTTCTCTGATGCCTCTGACCCTCACTTGTCTGTTCACCTGCTACTCATGACCTGGCAATGCTGTTTTCATACCTTTGCATAATGTAGCCCAGAAGCCCTCACCCACAACAGAAGCAACATGAGCAAACCTGGCATCATTGAGCTCCTGTCCTTGGTGCAATCCCAGGATGCACTTCCACAGGGTCAGGCCGGTTTGTTTTTGTGTTGCTTTTTACTCTTTTTAATCCATCAAATAACTCCTGACCACGTGATTTTCTTTGCTGCCAGGAAAGCAGCCCAGATGTATGGCTACTCAGTTAAGCCAGACTTGGCATGAAGGATTTGAAGAAAAACTAGCAAATAGGCTGAGCAGTGCCGGGCAAAGATTACCCTGACCCAAGGGCACAGTGACATTCAAATCACTGCTCATATTGTGCCTGGAGGCTCTAGGAAAAATCTGTCCATGTCTGTATAGCTCTTTGTATGGAGACTTTTGTTTTTTGTTTTTTTCTTTGGTCCATCTGTTACCAAATCATGACTCTCCTGGCAGTCAGCCGGGTCAAGACACAGTGGTTAGTTCCTTGTTCCTTCTGAAGGCTGACATTTTCCAACATCTGCAGCCTAGATATTGAGAAAATAAATGACTGCCTATTCACTCAGGGAGGAGAGTCTTCATTTCTCTTGTGACCCATGTCTAGAACACATGACAGGGCCTGAGCTGTCTATCCCCCTTATTAGCAGAGTCTCACAGCTCTTGGACCTGCTGCATTGTCAGGATGTTTGCAAAAGCCCTTTGTTGGATGTGGTAGCTAATAAAAAGTTATCATTTGATATCACAAGTTGAGGCTACACTTTCTGTGCATATTTTTGAATAATATTTGAAAAAGTATCTTCCCTTTGGAAAAACTAGGATGTCTTTTATAAAAATAGGACTGTTCTGATGTCAATTTTCTGCCTGAATAAAAGTGAATGAATATTAAACATTGCTGCAGGCAGTCTTGTCATTGGAATTAAAGATTCGCTGCTATAATAAATAATTTTGTAAAAACACAAATTTTGTCTAAGCAAATGCTATACCCCAATTTTTTTTAATAAATGTATTTTCAGTCCAGGGTACATACATTTGCAGCATAATGTGTGAACACAAAATGTAGGTTTTATTATAAGTAGCACATACTTTGAAATAGCAGAATAGCCACCTACCTGCTAAAACGTGATCTACTCACTGTATGGAGAAATAGATGACTCTTCTTGGTGGGAAGATGGTATATATCTTGGAAGGAAAGTGAGTCACATCCAGCACTACTCAATTGTTACTCACCTGAATGACATATTAGGTCTCTACTGAGGGAAATGAGGTGTGTAAAGGAAACAATGGATTCAAATCAGCAGATTTGGTTTCAACTGAGTCGCGGCTCTCCTGCTTGCTACCTGTGTGACCTCAAACCATTTATTTATGCTATCCGAGCATCACTTTTATTGACTACAAATGGAAAAGATCAGACTAGATGGGAGTTCTAAAGTGCATTATTTATACACTGGTATGTCTCAGTCAGTTGTGAGGTAAGTAATTTATTGCTACTAGAAATAAAGTCCTGATGTTTGCAAACAACTTACAGTCACAGTGCAGGTAAGTTTAGCCCTATGATGTCATTCTCATCAACTTACCTTCTGAAGTGGCTTCTTGTGGCGGGAGAAGAAAAAGTGTAAGTTATGTTTGCCACATTGGTAAGACAAATGGCATCACCACGAAGAATTCCACATGACCAATTTCATTATTGTTATTTTTTAGACACAGGGTCCCACTCAGTTGCCCAGGCTGGAGTACAATGGTGCAAACATAGCTCACTGCAGCCTGGAGCTCCTGGGCTCAAGTGATATTCCCATCTCAGCCTCCCATATAGCTGGGACTACAGGCACATGCCACCATACCCAGCTAAGTTTTTTATTTATTTTGTAGAAATGGAGTCTCACTGTGTTGCCCAGGCTGGTCTCAAATTCCTGACTTCAAGTGATCCTCCTACCTTAGCCTTCCAAAGTGCTGAGATTACAGGTGTGAGCTACCGTCCCAAGCCCCAGTCTCACTATTTATCCACCTATCAAATGTTTTCATGGATACTATTCTCAGTAAGTTCCAGGCTATTTTCCTTGCTTCCACAGAAAATGTTTAGTCAATATTTTGCCAATATTTGGTCAATATTTTGTTGACATCTGGGCACATCCTGAGGAAGGAATTCTCCCTTAAATGTGGCCCAACATGTGTGAACTGCTAGGCTGGATTTTTCCTGGCATTCCTTCTGGTTAACTACCTCCTAGACAATAACAAGTGAGGACTTTCATATATCCAGAGTGTAGTGGCTGAGGGAATAGATGTTGCCTATATCCAGAAGTGGGAATGTATCTGGAGACAGAAACATCTCTGGAATGTTTCTGCTCCTCTTCTGATTCTGTTTTTGCTGCTAACTGCCTGGCCCCATGAAGACTGTGACTTCCTGGAGTTTGAGTACTTTGAGTTTCAAAGTCCATATTTTCTTTTTTTTTACTTTTAAGTTTTTTATTTTAAAGATGTGGGGAAGAATTCAAGGTTAAGTATACAAATGTTCATTATGCAGGTACCCTTGTTGATGAGGTGTGCCCCCCATCGGTAGTTTCCCTCAACTACCAATTCCACCAATTCCACCATCCCTCCCCTGACACTTCCCACTACTGCCAATTCCTTTCTTATAGTATTATGATAATTGTTCAAAGTCCACTTATGAGTGAGAACATATGGTACTCTGTTCTTTGTTTCTGTGATAGATCACTGAGTATGATAGACTCTAAATCCATCCAGGTTGCTGCAAAGTCTATATGTTGTCCTTTTTTATAGCTGCATAATGTTCCATTGTA
>CAUYQG010009787.1:0-13438 GCA_963574415.1 Tarsius wallacei
CAGAATTCTACAAGACATTTAAAGAGGAGCTGATACCAATCCTACTGAAGGTATTCCAGGTGATTGAGAAAGATGGAACTCTCCCCAAATCATTTAACGAAGCTAACATCACATTGATACCCAAGCCAGGTAAAGACCCAACAAAGAAAGAGAACTAGAGGCAAATATCTTTGATGGAATACTTTCAGTAGGATTGGTATCAGCTCCTCCTTGTATGTTTTGTAGAATTTGGCTGAAAAGCCATCTGGTACAGGGCTTTTTTTTTGTAGGTAGTTTTTGTATGACAGAGTCAATATCCTGGGTTGTTATTATTCTACTTACTGTCTCAATGTCCTCCTGTTTCAACCTGGGGAGGTTGTGTGATGTCAGAAAGTCCTCCATTTCATTTAGGTTATCATGTTTGTTTCCATATAGGTGTACATAGTAATCTCTGATAATCTTTTGTATTTCTTCAGAGTCAGTTGTGATTTGATCTTTTGTATTTCTGATTGTGCTTATTTGGGCTTTTTCTCTCTTTTTCTTGGTCATTCTGGCTAGGGGTCCATCAGTCTTGTTAATTCTTTCAAATAACCAGCTTTTTTTTGGTTGATGTTTTCTATGATATGTTTGTCTTCTTTGTCCCATATTTGGGCTCTTATTTTGGTGATTTGGATTCTTCTGCTAAAGTTGGGGTTTTGGTGGTCTTCTCTTTCCAGCGCCCTTAGGTGATTTGTTAGGCTCTCAACTTCTGATGTTTCCATTTTCTTGATGTGTGCTCATAGAGATATAAATTCCCCTCTTGCCCTACAAGTCTTAATGATCCTCCTTATATTTGGGCTAAGCATTTGGCTGCTCCTTAAAACTCTTCTAACCTGTTTTAGCAAATGCCTGTAAGAGACCTCACACGATGATTTTGTTTACCCAATCCTTGAGACTTTAAACTCACTTCAGCAGGAAACCTGAACCAACTTAACCCAAGAGAATTTGGTTCAAAGTTAAACATACCCAGATACCTCCCATAAGTAAATGGCTCTAGTTTCTTAATTGGCCACTGCCTTGCCACTAGGATCCCTGTGAGGGACTAGCTGGACCTGGAGCAGGTCGCCAGTCACTCTGGCACCTTGATGGAATGCAATGTTGTCTTCTGACAGGTTTGAGGCAATCCTTCAAGATGAATCTGGAGTAGCTAACTGGGCCTAATTTTTTTTAAAATTTTATTTTTAGAGACAAGGCCTCACTGTGTTGCCCAGGTTGATCTCAAACTCCTGGGCTCAAGCAATCCTCTTGCCTCAGCTCCCAAAGTGCTGATATACAGACATTAGCCACAGTGCCTGGCCCTGGGTCTAAAATTAAAATAGAGCCAAGAAACCATTTGCTAATGAGGGGCCACACACATGGTCTGAGTTCCCCCAGAGCACACCCCTTTTAACTTTAGGACTTTGAGAGCTCACCTAAACCAGCCAATCAGAGCTCACCTATGTGTCAGCCAATCAATGCTCAGCTGAACCAACCAATCAGAACTAAGCAGGTTTCAAATTTCAACCCATCATTTGCATAAATAGACTTGATTGTCAATCTGGGTGGGAACATTTGCTATAAAGTCTGAGCTTTCGGGCAGGCTCAGTGGCTTACGCCTATAATCCTAGCACTTTGGGAGGCCAAGGTGAGAGGACTGCCTAAGCCCACGGGTTCGAGACCAGCCTGGGCAACTTGGCAAGACCTTATCTCTACAATAAATCAAAAAAATTAGCCAGGCATGGTGGCATGCACCTGAGGCAGAAGGATCGCCTGAGCCCAACCAGGTCAAGGCTTCAGTGGCTGTGAGCATGCCACAGCACTCCAGCCTGGGTGATAGCGTGAGACTCCAACTAAAAAATAAAAAAATTTAAAAAAATCCGAGCTTTCTTTTTGTTCTCTGGAAGGAATTTTTTTTGGGGGGGGGATGTGGGTGGTAGAGAGGAGGTCAGAATTTCAACTGTCTCCCAGACTGGAGTGCAGTAGCATGATGATGACTCACCTGCAGCCTTGACCTCCTGGGCTCAGGTGACTTTTCTGTCTCAGCCTCCTGCCTCCTGAGTAGCTGGGACTACAGGTGTGTGCCACCATGCCCAGCTAATTTTGCTAATTTTTTTTTTTTTTTGGTAGAGACGAGGTCTCACTGTGTTGCCCAGGGTGGTCTTGAACTCCTGGGCTCAAGCAATCCTCCTGCCTCGGCCTCCCAAAGTGCTAGGATTATAGGTGTGAGCCACTGCACTTGGCCAGGTATAATGTTTCTTTATGTCTTTTTCTTGGAACCAGGTTAAAGCAAATCCACCTGAAATGTAATCCCGATACCAGTGAACTTCAACAGCAAAACACTAAATATTTTCATTCCTCTAACTATGGTCCATGCCCCTAATCAGCAGAAAGTAGCTATAGCAATTGTCGCCCCTTATCTCTCAAGATCACAGAATGAACAACCAAGTAACAGGGGACCAAATTAAGAAGCATACACTACATAGCATGATCCATGATCCAATGAGCCCAACATTGCCTGATTGCAAGATTGAATAAGGTCATTCTTTATTACCCTCTGCCTATAAAACCTGCCCCAGTTCACAGCTTAGGGAGACAGGCTTGTTTCCTCCTGTTTTCTTGTCAATCTATCACAATGAAGCTTTTTATTTTTTAAAGCCAGGCATGGTGGCATGCACCTGTAGATTGGCAGTTTCCCACTACTGCCAATCCTTTTCTTATAGTATTACGATAATGTGAACTACCTTATTCTTCTAGAGCATTAGGCAGTCAGACCTGGCTTAGCAACAATTCCATGCGGACCATCTCCCTTTTTTCTCCCCTGTGGCAGTCACTCCTTGACTAACTAGATGGGTAAACAGAGGAGCCTGCCTTCAATTCAAGGGGCTTCATTTGGGAAAGTGCAGAGAGAAGCATGTTGTGAAACTTTCATCACATGACCTTCATTAAAATCCTGGAAAGTGGAGACATCGTCTGACTGCAGAATGTAACATTCATTTGGGGCACATGCTTGCCCTTCACCTAGATGTCTGTAATTTGCCTGAAGTTACCCAATTGGGGCTGTCATGTAAATAAATTCATAAATTAGTTCTAGGACCACTCTATTGTCCTTGTCTTAGAAAGATTTCCATCCTGGTGTTTAGCCATATTTCTATGGAAAGGGCTGGGAATATGTATTTTTCTTCATTCTTTTTTTTTCACTTCTAAAACAACATACTTTTCTTGTATATAAAAATGAAAATACACACAAAGAAAAATTATTTAAACCCTTAAAAATTGATTACTCATGGATTAGCACTGTTATTTAAATAGATACTTTTTCAGAAATTTTACTGTGCATATGTAAGTATATTTAAGAAGAAAAGTGAGATATTATTCTACTTATAGCTTTATAAATGGCTTTAAAAATGACAAACATATCACGAAGGTCAAACAAACCTATCAATAGAAATGCACATAATTATAAAATGGCAGAAGAAACAGTACTGATCAATTCAGGTGTGAAAATAATAAAAAAAACTTATGATTTTTCTTAGTTTCTGACACTGCTGTAAGAGCTAACCCTGTATTTATTTAATACTCATCACAACCTATGAAGAGGACTACCATTGCTCAACTTTAAACGAGGGAACTCTGAGACACAGTGAGAGAAGTGCTAGCAAGTGGTGAGGCTTAGATTTGAATGCAGGCTATGGGGCTCCCAAGCCACTATATCTAACCAGTATGTGCTACTCCTTATATTATAAGACCTACAGCCTTACTTGTTGATCACTACAATGCAAAAAGAAAACAGGAGAGAGAAAGAGTGTGGACAATACTAAGGTATTGTATTAATTTCCTAGGATTGTTGTAATAAAGTATCACAGACTTTTGGCTTAAAACAGAAGAAATTTAGTTACTCACAGCTCTGAATTCTTTTATTTTTCTTTTAAAAATGTGGGGTACAATTCAGGGTTAGGTATACAAATGTTCATTCTGGAGGTATCCTTGTTGACAAGGTGTGCCTCTCCCTCCCCTGGCAGTTTCCCTCAACTGCCAATCCCACCCCCCTCTCCCCTGGCAGTTTCCCACTACTGTCAATTCCTTTCTTATAGTATTATAATTGTTCAAGGTCTGCTTATGAGTGAGAACATATGGTACTCTGTTTTTTGTTTCTGTGATAGATCACTGAATATGATAAACTCTAAATCCATCCAAGTTGCTGCGAAGTCCATATGTTTGCCCTTATTTATGGCTGCATAACATTCCATTGTGTATATGTGCCACATTTTTTTAATCCAGTCCAGCTTCAATGGGCAGCATGGTTGGTTCCATGTTCTTGCTGTTGTTGAACAGAGCTGCAACAAACATGCGTATGCAGGTATCTTTTTTGTAGAATAGCTCTGAATTCTAAAAGTCTGAAATCCAGGTGTCAACTGGGCCTTCATCATTTTGAATCTCTGGTAAGAATTCTTATTTCTCTCTAGCCCAGGCGGTGGCTTGAAGTTTCTTGCTTGCAGGGTCATCACTCCAATCTCTGCCTCTATCATAACATGTTGTTCTCCCCATGTATCTGTCTTCATTGGTGCTTTCATCTTTTTATAGGGCCACAAGTCATATTGGATTAGGGTTCTCCCTAATGATCTCATCTCAACGTGATGACATCTGCAAAGACTCTATTTCCACATAATATCACTTGCCCAGGTAGCTGAGGTTGGGACCTCGACATACATTTTAGGGGGAGAAAATATGCCAAATAATAGGTCCCTTGATTATTCCCAATTATCAAGGCAGAATTTTAAAATACTTACTCTTATTGTCATGGTTTGGAATTTGAGGAAAACATCTTTTTTCTGCTGTAAAGTGACATCCCTCGATATCTTGTGTGCTTTCCTGAGAGTCAGAAACATTTCCCATTCTGAAGGTGAGTGTCTTTTCTATGTTGGGGCTGAAAATGCTTACATTTCCCTGCCATTTTATTATTTTTATAATTACAAGAGCAATAAGTGTTTATTATAGTTAAAGGTAGATAACAAGAACATAAAAGAAAATTATTATCCCAAAACCCACCTCTCAAAGAGAAGCCCTGCTAATGTTTTATCTGTGTAATATCCTTCCAGAAATTTTCTTATACAGGTACTTATATATTTATACAGAAGTACATAGAGACCGTGAGGTATATATGGGGGGAAAAAAGAACTTTATTTTCTTTTTTAAAAAATCTGCAGATTCAGGAGACTGGTGTGAAACAGAAGTACACTCCAGCAAACAAAGAGGGGAGTCTGGCTTAAATGGAGTAAATTCCCACCCCAGTTCTCAATCAGGTCAGTATATGCAAATGAAAAGTTCAAACTTGTTCAGTCCTTGTTGGTTATAAACAGCTGAGTCCCAGTTGAGTAATTTTCAATCCTAAATCACAAGTCTTCATTGGATACAACAGGTGGGAGGAATTTTCCAGCCATGGTATCTCAGCTCCAGTTAGAGCAACCATCTTAGCTCAGAGGCATAAACAGGATGTTTGTCTGGAGCTGCTTTCTCCAGGAACAAAGAGGGCATGACCGCCCTTCTCTCACCATGGCCATTGGATTAGTTTCATTTCATGCATTTATCTACAAAAGATACAGTCTTATCCTACATTTAGTTGTTTTCTTTAGGAAAATACGTTTGTGTTGTTCATATTTGATTGATGACACTCAAATAACTTCCCCAAGGTCACAGCTAGTATATTAGTGATACAAACCAATAATTCCAAATTTGATCAGTTTTTTCTCCTCCAAATCATTGAGCATAATTATGAGAGTCAGTTTTAAAGTCAAAATTGAAATTCAATCTAAACCTTAGCCCAGTATTGCCACTATATTAACCTTCCTTTTTCTCTTCACTATATCTCAAGAGTAGTAAAAACATTAGTGAATGCGGTACTGCTAGCATTGTTTAGAAATACCAAATCTATTATCTTGGACAAATAACCCCAAATATCAGACTTTGCATTTCCTTATCATAAGATGCCTGGTTATTAAAACTCCTGGATTAACTTGGTCAAAAATTATCATATGAAGCAAGATTTTTGAAAGGATCTTATATTGAGCATTAGAAATAAACTCAAGTGTACATGGAGATTTACTTTATTATAAAGGTAGAATTTTTTGCTCTTATTTATTTATTTATTTTTAATTTTAAAATTGTGGGATAAAATTCAGGGTTAGGTACATAAATATTCATCGTGCAGGTACCCCTGCTGTCTTTTTTATTTTTATTGACAATAGTTTATGAGGGACAGTGGATGTTTCAATACATGTATGCACTGTAAAATAATGAAATTGGGTGAATTAGCATATTCATCACCTCATATACTTATCGTATATTTATTTTGTAGCTTCCTTATCTCACTAACAGCATACATCAAAGGTCATTTATTGTGAATACATATGAGTCTATATCATAAGAATAGCAGAGATACTAATGGCCAATAAAGATAGACATAAAAATGGCTAGACTGTATTATGTTCCAAGTGCTTTTTACACATTGAGTAATTTAATGTTCACAATAACCAAACAAGATAGATACTGCTGCTAATATCCATTTTATAGATGACAAACTTAGGGACAGGGAGAATAAGGGCTTTGTTCAAGACTGCATAGTTAGGGAGAGAACATCTTGGATTTGTGTCCTGTATAACATGCTCCAGAGTTAAGTGAAAGACACAGTCTACAAGAGTATGCATATTTTGGAAGGTCATAATACAGTATTTATACTTAATATCTAAATATATTTATACAAAACATTAGACCTAGTGACAAAAATGTGGATTGTGACCTTGCAATATCACATTCATTGCAATCCGGGAAACAGAAGCCATAGTGTAGTGGGATAAAAAGTCAGTGGTAAGTTGAAGAATGTGAACAGGTAATGTAGAAAACTCTACTTTGTGCTTTGAATTTGAAGCTGGGCGAGAGAAAGACAGAGACAGAGAGAGACAGAGAGAGACAGAGGGAGTTGGAGATAGAGGGAGATGGTGACAGAGAGAGATGGTGACAGAGAGACAGAGACAAGAGAGAGACTGGGGAGACAGACAGGAGAGATGAGAGAGAGACAGGAGAGACGAGAGAAACAGACAGGAGAAATGAGAGAAATAGAAACGGAGTGAGAGAGAGAATGAACATTGATCCTGTGGTTGAAGGGAGGATGAAGAGTCCAGGGGTGGATTTTTTAAAACTTTCAATTTCTTGAAACTTGAGTAAGTTTAAAAATTAATATGAAAGAGCCAGCACATCTCAAATTTAATCCTTGAAGTTACTGATATATTCATTGCCTTTCTTATCCTTTGATTTACACTTTAGGGCCCATAAGATGCCTCCAGCAGAACAGTATGGGTTTAGAGTTCAATATACAGAAGGTGCCAAAAAAATATATACACATTTTAAGTATGACGCTCAAAACATGGAGTTAATCAAATAAATGCTAGCGTCACCATGAGACAGGCAAGACAGTCAAAGAAAATGGCAGAGGCAAAGTTGAGTTGTGAACGTCATACTACACATTGCTACTATAATTCAATTCAACTTTGAAAAGTAATACATAGATAACATCTCTTGAAATGTGTATACGTTTTTTGGCACAATCTGCATATTTAGTTATTAGTGAATGATAGAATGAACAATTGCTTGTCAAATAAATGCTAGTAACTCTTGGATTTTCATTTCTCTAGTAGACATCGCGTGGCAGAAATCCTGAAGCAATGTGACTGGATAATGCAAGATCTGAAAACCCCTGCCCTGGTAACTGCAGATGGGTCTAGAATTTTCCTATAAATATCTTAATAATCTGAGTAGTCTAGGAGCAGCCGTTAGGCAAATACCACTGATTATTTATTTTCCTAGTGTAATCACTGATCTCAGTAGATGAATTCAAAGATATTTTTCTTATTGAACAGAAGTGAATTTTGGTCTGCTTAGAGGCATGATGTCAAACAGCCCTTATGAACTTATGAGAACACTCAAAAAGCAGAGAAAATACTGTGTCCAAAACTCTGAACTCAACACATATTAGAGAGAGATTTGCTTTCTTCCACTAGATGTCTGTGTTCTCATTAGAAGAAACAATGGGGAGTGACTTTTCCCAATGCCTGCTTGGCCATAAGGCTCAGCCAGTCCCTACTGCTGTGTCCCCACATTTAAAGGACCATCGAAGTCCCATTCCATGTCATATTCTCTGGATAGGTTTTCCCATCTACCCCTCACACAGCTCTGTCAGCATGGTATGGTCAGTTCCATCTCATAGATGACCAAGCTCAGGATCACAGAGTTCAAGTTACCTCTTCAGATAAGTAGCAGGTTTAGAATGTGGTTTCATCCCTAGAGTACCCTGAGCAGCCTCCCTTTTAGGAGATGGGCTTCCAGGGCTTGAGATGTGGTCACATCACACTCCTCTGCTATTGTGGCCCCATGGGTGATAAAGATGTCAGAGGAGGTGAAATCCCACCCTTTGTGCCAACATACCTGTGTAGGACCACAGGAGTTGACTGATTCCTGAAGTGGTGAGTGGGTTAAGGCAGAAGCTCTGGTGTTGTCCTTAGGACAGGTGAGCTGCAGGGAAGAAAGGTAAAATGCCCTGAATACTGTCAGCAAATGCACTTGATAGTTCATCTCCTTTAACCCTAACAGCCATTCAAGGTATACATCACTATGACTATTATGCAGATGAGGTAACTAATATTAAGGAGAGATTATGAAAATCAAAGACAACGTCATTATCTCTTGATCAGCAGCTAACTAGGGATCTACTTAAACTTGATTTTGTTTTTTTCATTTTGTCCTGCTGTTTTAGGACTCTGAATATTCTAATCTCCCTCAAGGCTGACAGTACATGTTCCCTAAGGAAGTGTTCAACAATTTTTCTTTTAAAATTACTATCCATATATTGAACTTTAAAACACATTCTTTTTCTTTTTCTTTTTCTTTTTTTTCTTTTTTTTAGTTGGAATCTCACTCTGTCACCTAGACTGGAGGACAGTGGGCACATGCACAGCCACCGCAGCCTCGACCTGCTGGGCTCAGGCAATCCTTCCATCTCGGCCTTCCAAGTAGCTGGAACTACAGGCGTGTGCTACCATGTCCAGCTAATTGTTTTGGTTTATTGTAAAGATGAGGTCTCGCCAAGTTGCCCAGGCTGGTCTTGAACCCCTGGGCTCAGTTAATCCTCTCTCCTCAGCCTCCCAAAGTGCTGGGATTACAGGCTTGAGTAAAACACATTCTTAATAAAAAACAACACTAAGAATTATATTGAATTGGGAAAGATACTAACCACATCTCAGATATAGGGTTAACATCCATGATTTGTGAAGAACACTTGGTAACAAAGTGGTTGGCAACTAATTTCAACAGAGAATTCAAATAAATATATGCATTAAAAATAAGCATGTTAAATATGCCAAAATTGCAAGAACTTAGTAAGATACAAATACAAATCCTAAGAAGAATATTACATAGAAAAGACAAGTTGCAACAGAAGATGAGGACTGTGATTGCACTTTTGGCGAAGCCTCTGTGTATGTAGGTGAACATGTATGTGCTCCTCATCTACAGGGCCACGTCTGGAGAGTGTGCACCATTCTATGGACAACAGATCCCTTGGGCCAGGGAATAGGAATTGGGCCAGTGAGAGGTGCAGGTTAATTTCAATTTGTAAATATACACTTACAAATTGTTTGAAACTTGGTATTCTGGAAACAAAGTATTTTGATTAAAATTTGAACACAGAAAATACTTGTGAACAAATTGACTAAAGTAATGTGCACACATATTCACTGATTTGAAAAAAGCATTCATTGTACTCTTTTTTTTTTTTGGTAAAAGAAGATTTTTAAAAATTGAGTTGACTGTGTGTGTGGCTGTCTGTCTCCTCTAGCCAAACACATACTCAGTTTGTTTCATCTTCAATTCAGACAGAGACTGGAACCAATATCAGTTTCAGATATCCTCAAAAATGATAGATAGAAAGATGGCTACCATTGGAAGAATAATTTCAGAAAATTCTGTCTGATCTCATTAATTCAAGATCCCAACTTCTATATCTTTCCCTTTCCCCTGCTGAGCCTCTGGTCTCTCCAAGTTGCAGTCTTGGCTCTGGCCACCAGGCATGATGCTTCTCCATTTTGCTCTTTTCTTTTTCATGGAAAGGAGTGTTTGTGTGTTTCTGTGTGTATTTTGCAAAAAATAACAAATAACAAATGTCTTATAATGGTGTGTTTACTAAGGTAGTAATTATGTTTTGAAAACTCACATATATATTACAAGAGCTTTATTTCCTATCAACTCCAAGTCTTCATCACATTCACTGGTTTCTATTCCTTCCTCAGTATAGACTGAGGTATCCACACTATAGAAAGGTCCCTCCCAGAGAGAAAGATGTTCACTCTCCATTACCCTACCCCTGTACTGGGTTCCCACACCTTTTCCCTCCCCTTCTTAGTCATCCCCTCTCCAGAACACTATGATTACAGCTGCCTAGAACCCACTCCAGTGTCTCCATCCTCTCTCAGTCACCTCCCTCCTGTGCTGCCCTAATCCTACCTCCCAGCAACAGCCAAAATGCATTACAGCTATCTGTCGTTTTATTGTATGGCTATCCCAGAGTACATGTGTTTACAGTCTTCTTTTACATCTATCTGGCTTTTTTCCTGATAGAATTAGAATCATTCTGGACATTGGTTCATTTATAGGTTTTTAGGGAGGTATTATATTTTTTACTCTTTGAAGGCACTTCTTTGTAGATACATTAGATGATGGTGATACATTGGTGCCTCTCATGACATGCATGTGTGATAAGTCTGAGACACATGGTACTGTGTGAGATGTGCACAAGGGAAGTTCCAGGAGGCCTCGCACAGCAATAAGTCCTGTAGTAGTTCACTGTAATCAGAAGTGTCTGGATGCTGATGGTAACCACTTTGAGCACCTCTTGTAATTACAGAAATCAGACATGACGTATTCATCTTTTGTTACTGGTATATATTAAGTATTATAATTTTAATGCAGTTTTTTTCTTAATTGAAATGTGTATACTTTTTTGGCACCCTCTGTATTTTATACCACTTATAGAAACTTTTACACTGATAATAGTTTTTCTGAAGTTCCTCTAATCAGGTGACTTTGGACTGTTTTACTTTTGTCCTGCTACTGTGATCAGGCTTGCACATGTGTCTAAGACTCTACAGTACAGATCTGAGAGGGCAACAACTGACAGGGTCTCACTGGCTTCTCCCATAGATGCTGCCAAGGGTCTCTGCAAAGACATGCTGTAACACTTCTTCCTTCCCCAGTGGTATGTGGAGTTCTCCTGGCTCCACAATTTCCATTTGACAGGACACAGCATAAGCACAAACTCACTGATCAGGTTTTCTTGTCAAACTCTAGAATATTCCAGAACTTATTCTGAGACATAAAGTGGGACCATTATCTTTGCATTTAGAAACGCACATGTGAAATATGTCATTTATATGGAAACAGATGGAGAAAAGTGAAAGTAATCTAATATTCCAACACTGGATATGACATTAGCAAACATTCATGATATTGAGAAACCCATTATTGCACAGATCTGGAAAAACAAGCGCTCTCATCTTATAGTTGGTTGGCATTCACATTAAGAAGATTTCACATTTTAACTAGACATTAAGTATTTAAAATGTTAAATGATCATGCTCCTTCACAAAGCATTCCCACTTGTGGAAACTTATCCTCCAGATACAGCCTGGAGAGGGCTCTGTCAGCATCACTCATGTGTCCTTACTGCTCAGGGCTGAGCTGACCATTTCCCAAGCTGGCTCAATGCCTTCAGGACCCTTGACCCTGCTCCCTCTAGCCAGCCATCCAAACAGAATAACCTGTCTCATGCTGGATGCCCAGCCTTGATGGACCATCCATGGAGCCTCTCCAAGTGTTGAGAGACCTGTAGACCTCCGACCTCAACTGTCTGAGAGAGATCTCCCTTCCTCTCCTCTCTCTGTGTCCTCAGAAGCTCTCCCCTCCCTCCTTAAGGATGAAACAATGGCTTCAGAGCTCCAGCTTCAAGCTCTGCAGTGAACCTCCCTAGAGACAAGGGGAAGGGACACCAAGCCTGGCTCCCTTCTGCCAGGAGGGTAAACACAGGAAGGACAGAGATTAACTTCAACAGTTTGTGATGTTTGATTGCCACCTGATGATCAGAGTCAGAATTGCAGAAGTGAAAGTCAACCATGGGATTTGGCAAGGGAAATGGGGTTTGGGGCAAGGAAGGGAGGTGCATAGATTCTGTTGTATAGGCCAAAGCTTTCTGGAATGTTCTACACAACTGATGGTGATTCTTCTGTATTCATGTCCACCCTGGGATCTTCAAGCCTTGAATCTAGAAGTACAGCTTCTGTGTGAACTGAATAGAAGGCTACATGAGTTGCTGTGTGCATGATTATTGAGAATAAAGATGAAATTTGTTGAAGTTTGGATGGTCTGTTTACTATTCTAACAGTTCTGTTTGGAAAATTCACATGTATAATAAAACAGTTCCATTTGCTGTTGATCCCAAATCTATATCGCATTCGCTTCCATATCCTCCCTTCTCAGTGTAGGTTGAGGTGTCCACGCTGTAGAGGGGTCCCTCCCAGAGAGCAGGATGTTCACCCGCCCTTACCCCACCTTTGTCCAGGCTTCCCAGGCCTTCTCCAACCCCCGCCCCCATCCATCCCCTCTCCAGGACACTAAAGACACAGCTTTCCAGACCCCACTCTGGCACCGCCATCCTCTCTGTCACCTCCCATCTGCCTTGTGCTGCCCTAATCCTGCCTCCTAGCAACAGCCTTAGAGTAAGGGTTTTTACCATGTTCTTTTACACCTATCAGCTTTTTTTCTGAAAGAATTTAAAGTCTTTCCGTATGTAGATTCATAAGTCGGGTTTCAACAGGTACAGTATTGTATTTTTTGCTCCTTGTATACACTTTGCAAAGTTGTTTGATAAAGGTGGCACGTTGGTGACCCCTCGTGACAGAATTCTTTACTGTAGCTTGAACATCGCTGAGCAGGAAGATGAGAGGGAGGGGCTGCGGCCCAAGCCCAACCTACAGAGCTTTCTGGAAGTCTGGGTGACAAGGAGGCATTCCCACTGTACAAGAATACTGAGGTACTCAGAAAGAAACTGTAGCCTCTTACTATGCTGAGGTGAAAGCTGTACATGAAAGGAACAGCATGATCTTTTTAAATTTTATGCTTTGAGACCCCTGGATAAATACTAGCTACAGATTTTCACAAGCAAAAATGAAATCATTTGGGCCCACCCAGGGACAACAAAAAAACAAAAACAAAAAAACAAACAACTAGGTTACTGTCCTAAAACTAGCATAATGAATAGCATACATATATGCATAGAGTGGATTTTTCAAAGCTTTTTTTGAATTGTGATTTGACTTTAATTCTAGAGCCTAATTTAAGGATT
>CAUYQG010009788.1:0-19906 GCA_963574415.1 Tarsius wallacei
GCTACCACACCCGGCTAATTTTTTGATTTATTGTAGAGATGAGGTCTCACCAAGTTGCCCAGGCGGGTCTCGAACCCGCGGGCTCAGGCAATCCACTCACCTCAGCCTCCCAAGGCGCGGGATTACAGGCTGAGCCACCGAGCCCGGCTTGTTTTTTGAGTCAGAGTCTCACTTTGTCACCCAGGCTGGGGTGCAGTTGCATGCTCATGACCACTGTAGCCTGGACCTGCTGGGCTCAGGTGATCCCTTCACCTCAGTCTTCCAAGTAGCTGGAACCACAGGCATGTGCCACCACGCCTAGCTAATTTTTTGATTTATTCTAGAGACGAGGTCTCACCATACTGCTCAGGCTGGTCTTGAATCCCTGAGCTTAGGCAGTCCTTTTGCCTCCACCTCCCAAAGTGCTGGAATTACAGGTGTGGGCCATTGCGCTCAGCGCATGTGTACTGTTTATTGATAGAAATCAATGCAAACTATAATTTTGAGGTTTAATAAATGAGTCGCTGCTTAGAGTTTTATGCTACTCATCAATAATTTGATGGAAAGACAGTATCAAGTTAGTATATAACTGACCTTTATTTTGATATCAATTTAGTATTTATCACCTTTGTGAATAAACCAAAGATTTTCAAAGATTCCTGCACTCTTTTTCTGGAGGGCTCTTGGAATTCTTTCCTGGAGAAGTCTCCCTTTTCCTTCCTTACTCTTCAGGTTCAGGTTCCTTGGGTCACCCTTTTGGTCAAGGGGATGTTTCTAAGAGCAACCCAGTTCTTGCAGAATTTTAAGTGTTATCGGGTCAGTGAGGTGCCAGCCGTGAAACACAGCTCAAAAAAGCTGTGATGTTGTTTAGCAAAGGTTGTCATGCAAGTGAATTAATTTTGGAAAAGTGATTTCCTCGTTCCCTTTTCTCATCCTCAAGCAGCCAAGTTAAACCAAATATTATCATCAGTAGAAAAAGGAAATCTGAAAATCTCTGACTGTTCAGTGGGCAGTTAAAATGAGCCTTAGGGCAGTTTAAAGCTTAGATATTTGAAACCATTTGGCCTATGATCAGAGCCATGGATGGGAAGTCAAAGTCTTTGATTCTGTTTCTGACCTCATGAGAAGGGAGACCTTCTTCTCTTCAGCAGTAGGTTTGATGATTAAGCAAGACAGTGAATGGGAAAGCAATTAGTAAACTATAAGATAAAGACGATTTATTGATACTTACAAGGGGGTATCCCAAAAAACCTGGAATTTATCTGTAAAGATTTTGTATTATTCTTACATGTTTAAACTTCAGTCACCTTTGAAGTACTCCTTGTTTGGTGCAGTACACCTATCAAGATGCTTTTTCCACTGCTCAGAATAGCTTTTGAATACATCAATGTTGATGCCTTTTAGTGCTTCTGCTGTTTTTTGTTTCACCTCTTCCACATGGACAAAATGTTTCCCCCTTTGAGGATTTTTTTCATCGGGGAAACAAAAGTCGCTTGGGGCAAGATTGGGTGAATAGGGTGGGTGAGACATGGGCGTCATGCCATTTTTGGCCAAAAATGCTGACCACTCAGCACAATGTGGACAGGTGTGCTCATAAACCACCCATCATGAAATGGGCAAACACAGGGAAACAATCACCCCCCGCAAAATTCACTGAAGCCAAACGCAGCCTCTCACAACAATGCTAGCTGGTACACTGATGATAATGGGTTGCTAGAACACCTACCTAGCAGGGGAAGCCTGTGCTACAAGAGGTCCACCCTCCAAAAAATAATTCCGTTTTTTTGGGGGGGGTCTCCCTTGTTTAATAGTTTTCTGACTTTGCTGCCTTTTTTTTTTTTTTTTTTTTTTGAGTTGGAGTCTCACTCTGTCTCCCAGGCTGGAGTGCAATGGCATACTCACCACCACCACAAGAGTGACCTGCGGGGCTCAGGCGATCCTTCTGCCTCAGCTTTCCAGGTAGCTGGAACTATAGGCACATGCCACCACGCCCGGCTTTTCTTTTTTTTTTTTTTAAGCAGGATTTATTTATTTATTCATTTATTTGAGTTGGAGTCTCACTGTCGCCCAGACTGGAGTGTAGTGGCTGCTCCCGGCCACCGCAGCCTCCACCTGCTGGGCTCCGGGGATCCTTCCGCCTCAGCCTTGCAAGTAGCTGGAACTACAGGCGCGCGCTACCATGCCCGGCTAATTTATTTATTTATTTATTGTAGAGATGAGGTCTCGCCAAGTTGCCCAGGCGGGTCTCGAACCCACAGGCTCAGGCAATCCACTCACCTCAGCCTCCCGAGGCGTGGGATTACAGGCTGAGCCACCGAGCCCGGCCGATTTTGTTCTTCTTTATGGCTGAGTAATATTCCATCTTGTATATGTACCACATTTTTTTAATCCAGTCTTCTTTTAATGGGCAGCATGGTTGGTTCCATGTTCTTGCTATTGTGAACAATGCTGTGATAAACATACATGTGCAGGTATCTTTTTTATAGGGTGATTTGAGTTCTTCCAGGTATATTCCCAGTTAGGGGCATTGCAGGGTGATATGGAAGGTCGATTTTTTGATCTTTTAGGGATCAAATTCTTTAGATCTGGGCTGGGTCTGGAGAATTTACATTTCAACAAGTTCTTGGGTGACCCTGGGCCTGATAGTCTGGGAATCACACTTAGAGAACCACTGGGCTAGAGTCTAGGGCATGTGAGATGGATGAACTAGAGAAAAACCTGTTTTCTTCTTCTTTTTTTGTAAGGGGTTGGGATCTCACTCTGTCACTCAGGTTGAAGTGCAGTGACAGGATTATAGCTCACCGCAGCCTCAACCTCCAGGCCTCAGGTGATCCTTTGGCCTCAGCCTCCTGGGTAGCTGGGACTATAGGTGTGTGCCCCCATACCTGGATATTTTTAAATTTTTTTGTAGAGATGAGGTCTCACTATGTTGCCCAAGCTGGACTCGGAACTCCTGAGCTGAAGCTATCCTCCCACCTTGGCTTCTCAAAGTGCTGGGATTATAGGCATGCGCCATTGCACCCAGCCTGTTTTCTTTTTTCTTTTTGATTCAGGGTATCGCTCTGTCACCCAAGCTGGAGTGCAGTGGAACCCTCATGACTCACTGCAGCCTCTACCTCCTGGGCTCACGTGATCCTTCGCATCAGCCTTTCAAGTAGCTAGGACTACAGATGTGGGCTACCATGCCTGGCTAATTTTAAAAATTATTTTGTAGAGACAAGGTCTCGCTATGTTGCCCAGGCTGGTTTTGAACTTGTGGGCTCAAGCAATCCTCTCACCTCAGCTTGTCAAAGCGTTGAGATTACAGGTGTGAGCCACTGCACCCAGCTAGGCCTGTTTCTTTTGAAACTTTACTACCTTTACAAAAATTGGCATTTCTGATTTTGTTGTTTTGTTTTTAGCATTAGTCTCACTTACCACATGGTTACTGCCTTGAGCCCCTGTTGCCTTCTGGAAATTCCTTAACTTCCCCACCATTCTCTCAAGAAACCAGGCCTTTTCTTGTATACCATGTTTATAAAAATAACTACTGTTCAGCTACTATGGCCATTCCACCTACAGAAAGCTGAACACAAACACACACACACACACACACACACACACACACACACACACACAAAAGCTGAACAGCCAACAACAGCCAGATGTCAGGAATTGACCCAAACCAAGTGTGAATGGCTAGTACACTCAAGGGGTGTGCATTTGGTTTTAATTTTGTTCCTCTAGATATAACATTAAATTTCAGCAAGTATTTTTGAAATAGCCTACACACTTTGAACAAGGGTGTTGGACTCACACAACTGCAGAAAGGTCCTTCCCTGCCCACAGAAAACTTGGAATCTTGCAGGAGGGTTAAAATGCATCATTTAGGCCAGGCGCAGTAACTCATGCCTGTAATCCTAGTGCTTTGGGAGGCTGAGGTGAAAGGATTACTTGAGCCCAGGAATTTGAGACCAATGTGGGCTACATAGCGAGACCTCATCTCTACAAAAAATAAAAAAATTAGGTGGCGTGGTGGCATGTGTCTGAGGTGGAAGGATTGCCTGAGCCCAACAGATCGAGGCTGCGGTGAGCTGTGATTGTGCCACTACTCTCCAGACTGGGTGACAGAGTGAGACTCTGACTCAAAAAAAAAAAAGAAAAGAAAAAAGAAAAGAAAAGCATCATTCTTGGTTACACTATAGGACAAGTGGTACTAAGTGCTGTAAGAATGTATGGTACCTGATGGGATAGACCTGAGAAGGAACATTCACTTACCATTATGACATTTACGGCAGGCAGGCAGGGTTGAGGGTATGCTGGTTTATGCTGCCTTCTGATGTTTTATGCATCTTCATAAGCCATCTGAAGGGAGCATATGTCTACATGAAGAAGGTAATGGCAGAGGGGACATTTGAATTAACAGTGAAGAATGGGCAGATGTTCGCCAGATATATATTGGTCAGCAGAAAGAGTAATAGAAAGAGGATTCCAGACAAAAGAGCAGCTGAACCTCATTCTGAAGGGTCCAGCCAACGGTGCACACTCTGGTTTCTTTTGGGAAATACAGGGAGGTGAGACTGGAAAGGTGTATTAATAAGTGCATACCAAGTACCTTATAGGCTTGCAAAAACTAATCTATTATTAGAGACTTCTAAATTCTTCAAAAATATGTAAAATATAAAAGGACAACCAATTTCAATTTCTGAGAGACCAATTTTAAAGACAAATCACTAGGGCTAGTGTTTATAGAATTTGTTCTGGATGGTTCTGGGAAGACAATGGCATTGACAAGTTAAGGCTAAGGATATAAATGTGGTGTCTTAAGAAGCTGCTCTCAAGTGCTGAAAGATTCTGTACTGAAAGATAAAGGTGAATGGCAATGGGGTGTCTCTTCAAAATTGCTTTAAAGGGAAAGACGTCTGCTGGTTTAATACTGGAAGAGCTTGTCTCTAGGGAGTAGAAGTCATCAAGGCAAGGTGGTCCGTTCCATTCATCTCTTTGGGGGATGTCTACAGATGGGAAAGACATTTGTGTCTCATTGGAGCTTTTGAGAGTCTTCCCTGTGTATCTCCCTAAAATCTATCCTATGCAGAGAGCTACAATGTGGTGGGGAATAAAGGTGGATTCAGGAGTTGGCACCTTGGTGCACCAGGTGTTGACTGATAGAAGAGGCAGCTTAGTGAGTGGCATTGAGCCAACTGACTCCTCTTTCTTGCCCACGGTTCACAACTGAGGGGTTCAGTGGGTGGGAGAATCTTCAAGTCATTCTGCCCATCCAAACTTTTAGGGGGCAGGGGTTGGTTCTATTTTGTTGATTGTATACAAAAATATATAATTTGAAGATACCATACACATTTTAGGTCACAGTCTTATAATACTGAGATTTATTATTTTTTGAGTTCTTTGGCGGCTTTGGCAGGGTTGTATCTTTTTTGCTTTGTACTCCATTGCCTGATACAAAGTTGCACTTGATACATTTTTGAATGAATGGGAGAAAAAAATGAATGAATGAATGAATCTACACCCACTTCCACTCACACTTTGCCCACACACCTAGTGCTTTCTAGCTTCTACTTGCTTGTGGAGACTTAAGATCCACAGTGCCTTATTTTTAGACTATTCTAAACGCAGGTCTGTGTTTTACTGAAAGCAGCTCTTAAGAGATACTCTAGCTTTATCTGCGAGATAACTAGATGTCCTGGATTCAAACTATTAGGGATTTCTGTAGATTCATATGCATTCTGAACTAATTCCAAAAATGAATAAGATAATATGTAGTAATAATGCTCACATGTAGATAATGTTTGTATGTAAAACTCTGATTTCACCTCTAAAATAAACTGACATGTTTAAATTAGAGGTATATTCCTCTTGAAGTCTTTTTTTATTGTTTTAAGGGAAAACGATTATAAATGAGTAGGAGAGTAGCTTACAAGATGCTCAAAGAGATGTATTAATAGACGTATCTACTAGAAGTTTGGATCCCTGTTTTTTCTGCAGTTAAATGAAAAGAGAGCTAAAAGGTTTTACAGTTTCTCTAATGTTAACAACAATTTAGTTCTTGAAATAAACCTTTATTAACATGGAAAAAGTCATCCTTTTCATCTGGAACAAAGTTTTGTTTTAAAACTATTAAACTTCCTGTTAATATACATCTGGGGCTGGACACGGTGACTCATCCTGTAATCCCAGCACTTTGGGTGGCCAAGGCGAGAGGATTGCCTGAGCCTGGCGGTTCGAGACCAGCCTGGGCAACTTGGTGAGACCTCATCCGTACAATAAATCACAAACATTAGCTGGGCATGGTGGCGTGCATCTGTAGTTCCAGCTACTTAGAAGGCTGAGGCGGAAGGATCTCCTAAGCCCAGCAGGTGGAGGCTGCGGTGGCCGTGAGCGTGCCACCGCCCTCCAGCCTGTACGACAGAGTAAGACACTGACTCAAAAAACAACAACAAAAACAAAAAAACAACATCGGGAATGTGTAGGCTAAAAAAGAGTAAACTTTCTAACTATTTTATGAAGTTATATTCTCCCTGTGAGATATATATTGTGCCGTGGGAGACTAAGCCTTCACTGGGCTATTTCTGCAAGGCTACTATTAACATTTCTCATACCACTCGGACAATAAATAATGGGAAAACTGAAAATATTATAATTTTCTAGTAATTCAGAGGAAATACATTCTGAAGCAGTATATAAAAGAGTACACAATGATACCCATTTTTGCATGCTAATATATTAGTAAATATCAGTGTGGGCGGGGTGCGGTGGCCCATGCCTTTAATCCCAGCACTTTGGGAGGCTGAGGCAAGAGAATTGCTTGAGTCCAGGAGTTTGAGACCAGCCTGGGCCACACGGTGAGATCTCGTCTCTACACAAAATAAAGAATTAGCTGGGCATAGTGGTGCATGTCTGTTGTTCCAGCTACTCTGGAGGCTGAGGCAGAAGGATCACTTGAACTCAGGAGGTCGAGGCTTTGGTGAGCCATGATTGTGCCACTCCAGGCCACTGGGCAGAGACCCTAACTTGGGCTCCCCCTGCTCCTGCCCCAATATCAGGACATTCTGCATCCTATTTAATATCTTAGGCACACTTAAGGAAGGCCTTATGATATACATGTTGCTCATTTAATTAAAAGGGTACCAAGGATCATTCAGAACATCCATATGCACAATGCTTCTGACTGTGCTATGCCCTTAGGCACTGTACTAAAGGTATTACAAAATCAAACAGCAAGATCTTTCAGAAATGAAAGGTTTCATATCAGTCATACATTGTTAGAACTTTGCCTTGAATAGGATTAAATGGTGTTTCATCAGTGTTCTTGGTGCATATGGCATTGTTTTTTAAATTACAGCTTTATTGAGATATAATGCCATACAATCCACCCATTTAAAGTGTACAGTCAATTTTTAACTTATTTATTTGTTTTTTATTTTTAAGTTGGAGTCTCATTCTGTCACCTAGGCAGGGGTGCAGCGGCATGCTCATGACCACTGCCACCTTGACCTGCTGGGCTCAGACGATCCTTCTGCCTCAGCCTTCCAAGTAGCTGAAATTACAGATGCATGCCACTACGTCCGGCTAATTTTTGTGATTTATTGTCGAGACGAGGTCTCATGCAGTTGCCCAGGCTGGTCTTGAACCCATAGACTCAGGCAGTCCTCTTGCCTTGGCCTCCCAAAGTGCTGTGATTATAGGCTAAGCCAGTGCGCCCGGCCGTGTATAGTCAATTTTAGACTATTTTCCTCACCCTGTATTCCTTAGCACTCACTCCTCATTTCTACCACCTCCTCCTTCCCCAGCTCCAACCCAGACAATGGCAATTCTATTATACTTTTCATTTCTATAGATTTGCCTATTCTTAAAGTTTCATATAAATGGAAACATATAATATGTGGCCTTCTGCGTCTGGCATATTTCATTTAGCATATTATTGTCAAAGTCTACCCATACATGTTGTAGCCCGTAGCTTCTTTTTATGACTGTGAATAATATGCCATTGTATGGATATACCACATTTTATTTATCCATTTCTCAGTTGATAGACATTGGGGTTGTTTCCTCTTTTGGATATTATGAATAATGCTGATGTAAACATTTGTGAACTAGTTTTTGGGGGGCTTTTGTTTTCGTTTCTCTTGGACCTGTATCTAGAAGTGGAATCGCTGGTCATCTTGTGACTCCACATTTAACATTTTTTTTTTTTTGAGTTGGAGTCTCACGCTGTTACCCAGGCTAGAGTACAGCGGCACGCTTATGGCCACTGTAGCCTCGACCTGCTGGGCTCAGGCAATCCTTCACCTCAGCCCTCCAAGTAGCTGGAACTACAGGCATGTGCCATCATGCCTGGCTAATTTTTTGGTTTACTGTAGAGACGAGGTCTCATCAAGTTGCCCAGGCTGGTCTTGAACTGACTGGAGTGCAGTAGCATAATCATGACTCACTGTAGCCTCTACCTCCTGAGCTCAGGTGTTTCTTTAGCCTCAGTCTCCAGAGTAGCAGGGACTACAGGCACACCCAGGTAATTGTTTTATTTTTTAATTAACTAATTTTTTTTTTGTAGAGACAGGGTCTCACGATATTGCCCAGGCTGTTTTCAAACTCCTGGACTCAAGCAGTCCTCCTGCCTCTGCCACTCAAAGTGCTGGGATTATTGGCATGAGACACTGCGCCTGACCATTGCCACATCTTTTTTTGGGAAGAATATAATTTATTTAGAAAGCAAATTAGAGAAAAGAGAGAGAAGATTCACCTCCCCAAGGTAGGGAAGGGGGCCAAAGCTTAAGAAAACAAGGCCTGGCCATAGCTGAGCAAAGCATGGGTGAATGGAGAGAGAGAGATTCATCTCCCCAAGGCAGTGGAGGGGGCCAAAGCCAAGAAACATGGTGGCCATAATTCAAAGAGCCACGTGGACGCGTCAGAGTTTAGCAAAGCAATGACCCATGGCCACATCTTAAGGCATGTGAAGTGGTATCTCATGGTGGTGACTTAAAAAAAAATTATTAATAGACTTTGTTTTTCAGAACAGTTTTAGATTTACAAAGAAATTAAGGCAAACAGTGCTGAGTGTTCCTGTATCCCCAACACTGAAATACAGTTTACCCTGTTATTAACATCTTGCTTGAGTATGGTACGTTTATTATAAATAATGAACAGGTATTACTATATTATTATTAAGTAAAATCTACAATTTCTATTTCCTTTGTTTTTACCTAAAATTCTTTTTCTGTTCCAGGATACCACGTGACATGGTTGTATGTCTCCTTTGGCTCCTCTTGGCTGTGGTAGTTCCTCAGATTTTCCTTGTTTCTCGATGATCTTGAGAGGTTTTTTTTTTAGAAAGCAGGATTTGTTGAGAGGACAGAAAAGCTCCCAGACTGGGGGGGGATCCAAGAAGGTTGCCCGATCTTGGGAGTTTTGAGGAGTAGTGGTGCTACAGTCTGAGGAATGCTTGGCTGCTAACCCTCAACACCAACACATTGAGAGGCAGGAAACTGGTCACAAGAAATTTATTTCTGAACTCGAATCCAAGTTTTACAAGTTTTACAGTCCACTTGTATAAGCTCAAGGTTGTTGGTACCTATATACTGACCACATGACTAGCAGAGCATTGCATAGAACTTAAGTCACAGCTACATTTTGTCAATAATGACATTCGTGGTCTGCATTTCCTGGTGCTGGTTACCAGAGGTATCTAACAGTTTCTTTTCCATAACACCAGGCAATGGTGTTCATTAAGCTTGCCATAGAGTAAAGGGAGTCAACAAGGCCTAAGACATACATTACTGTTATACATGTTGTCACACACACAAAAGTTATACAAGTCATAAGACTTATGACTACCTCGATACTATATTATTCAAACTTATAACTACTAAGAAAAGGGAGTAAGTGGGAGTTTACATCTCTCAGTTGGGCATAGTCTGCAGGGAAGTTAAGGATTCTTTGAAGTATTTGCTGGGAGTGCGGGGAAGTGCTCCTTTTGTTAACTGTCAGGAATGTGGTTTTGTGCTGGAGCCCTCAAACTCTTGCCATGCCCTTTTTGAGCGATTGTGGCAGTGTGGACAGATAATAGTGGGTCTCTGTATCAGTGGGTCAGGTACATTGAAGAATACGCCCATGTTGGAATTTGTCTGAGTTTGTTTTTTCATGATTAGCCTGTGGTAACATTGGTTTTTAGTATGAGAACCACTTTCTAGAGTATAAAATACGTCATCAGAATCGGAAGTCAGCAGAATGTGGCTGGTGGGAAATTCTTAGGAACTGAAAAAAATTCAGGTGTCTCTGGAAGATGAGCAGAAATTTAACTCAAGATATATCTTCAAGGCCAGGCACAATGGCTCATGCCTATAATCCCAGCACTTTGGGAGGTCGAGGTGGGAAGATTGCTTCAGTCAAGACCAGCTTGGCCTATAGAATGAGACCTTGACTCAAAAACAACAACAAAATATTCAAAAGTTTGGTCACATCGGAAGATGATCAGATTAGGTGGCGAAATTTATCTTTATGGCTATCATAAGACAGCATCTAATCTAAGGGTTATGTCAAGAGTATATTTTTCACTGCTTTAAATGCAACAGAGAATGTTGTTTAGCTTGTGATAAAACAAAGTTAATAGAAATTCAAGCCAGACGCAGTGGCTCATGTCTATAATCTCAGCACTTTGGGAGGTGGAGGCAAGAGGATTGCCTGAGCCCACAGGTTCCAGACCAGTCTGGGCAACGTGGTGGACCTCATCTCTACAACTAATCACATAATTAGCTGGGTATGGTGGTACACGCCTATATATTTCTGGCTAATTGGAAGGCTGAAGCGAAGGATTACATGAACCCAGGAGGTCGAGGTTGCGGTGGCCATGAGTATGCCACTGCACTCCAGCCTGGGCGACAGAGTAAGACTACGACTCAAAAGAAAAAAGAAAATTGAAATTCAAGTGAACTTTTAGAAGGATTCCATAGCACCTTGGCAGCAAGCATCCAACATATATTGAGTACTTCTCCCTATGTCAAGTCCAGTAATTCCCACAAATGTCTTATGAGGAGGGAGGGAACACTGAGGGTCTGAGAAGTTGTGTCATTTGGCCTAATTCATGTAGCTTGTCAGTAGTAGAGCTGAGATTTGAACCCAGGGTTGTGGAAGCTTATACACTGCTGCCAAAGTTTCCAGTGGTTTTAAATCTGGAACGTGTTGAAGGACACAGTCCTTATCTTACTGGATTTTTTTACTGCCAGCCAGAGGAGATAGCATCTCTCTGTGTTCAAGGCTCCACTGAAATTGGTGGGTCCAATTCATTGCATACCTCTGACTGCTAACAAAGAACCCAGCCAGCTTTGCCTGGGGGCACTAACTCCTTCCACTTGTCTCTTGAAAATGAAGCACAAAGGTCATGAAGGAGCTAGGTGAATGTGCTTGTCAGCGGTTACATTACTCAGTGTAGCTCTGGATCAGCTCTCAAGTTTTTTTCAATAAGTGAATGGCATACAAGATTTGCCTTAAAATACTTATCTTTGAATTGGAGTAGGTGTGGTGATAATCTGTGAATGCACTTGAAATGAAATAATAAAGTTGCAGAGATAACTGAAGAAGGAAAAATTGGAAAATTTCACTGTTTATTCAACTAATCCTCGTAAACTGCCAAGATGGTTAATCCCAGATTAATACAAAGTTTCGTTCTATATGACTAAGATATCAGGCTTTCTATATTAGTCAGGATAGCATAGTAACAAATTAACCCTGAAATCTCCATTGCTTTCTTGCTTAAATGAATGTCATTGGGTATTGGCTGTTCTCCAAGGTAGCTGACTCAGAAATCTAGGCTGCTGTGATTTTTGTGACTTCCAAATTGCCCTAGCAGGGGAAGGGGAACTGGATGGTCACATACCAGCTGTGAAATGCTTTGGCCTAGAGTGACAAATGTTTAGTGATAATTACCTGATAATAAACGACAAGTGTGTTTTGCCATACATGAATAAAATCTATAATTTATGCTGATTTAACAGCCTGATTTCCATTTATGGATATAGTTAACAACTTCTCAGGGAATAACAATAAGGCTTACTGCTTTTGCATTATAATTACTCAGATGATGGTGCTGATGATAATCAAAGTTATTATTTATTGTCTCCTATGTACCAGACACCCTTCTAAGTGTTTTACATGAATTAAGTTAATTTAGATTGAGCACTGCAATTTCATCTCTGATAGACCTGCTGTTGTCTGTCTGTATTGCCACAACCCCTAGAGAAAGGGCATGGAAAGGGTTTGAGCCGGCTTGGACTTGCGCGTACCCACATTCCTGAGAGTTAGACAAAAAGGAACGCTTCCCCGTATCTCCTGTGCACTCCCAGTAAGTAACTTCAAAGGATCCTTACCTTCCCTGCAGTAAATTCCCACTTACTCCCTTTTCTTAGTAGTCATAGGTTTGAATAATATAGTATCAAGGTAATCCTAAATCTTGTGATCTGTATAACTTTTGTGTACAACAACATGTATAACAGTAATGTATAATGTCTTAGGCCTTGTTGACTCCCTTTACTCTATGGCATGCTTGAAGAACACATCTGCCTGTTGTTACAGAAAAGAAATTGTAACCCTACTCCTGCAACTTCTATTCAACACAGTCCTGAAAAGAAAAAAAAAATTGTGAGATACCTCTGGTAACTGGTGCCAGGAAATGTGGACCATAAATGTCATTGTTGACAAAATGCAGCTGTGACTTAAATTCTATACAATGCTCTGCTAGTCACATGGTCAATGTATAGGGACCAACAACCCTGAACTTATAAAAGCAAACTATAAAACTTGAAGGGTGGGCAGAACCATTTTAGAAAGGCCAGGAGCCCGGCTCTGCTCCCTGGATTCGTGTTCAGAAATAAACTTCTTGTGACCGGTTTTCTGCCTCTCGATGTATTGGTGTTGAGGGTTAGCAGCCGAGCGTTACTCGGGCTGTAACATCTCCATGATAAATATTCTCTAGTTCATCAAGTTGCCTTGTGTGAGTGGTACCCAGATTAAACCCGTCACCATGCTAATAGTTGGCTCCCCTTTAGAAACCATATCGTTGCTAGATTATCTCAAAAGTAGGGCTCCATAGAGTGAATGTGACACTCTGGATGTTGTCTAACTAGCAGAGCAATTAGACCTAAGGCTTCCTGTGATTTGGATTCATTCATACCTCTATATAAGCAACTTGAAGCTTTGTAAACCTTTTAGCAGCCATATCTAAAAATAAGCTTGAGATGAACTAAGCACATAGGACTTAAAAAATATATAAATGGTTTATTTTTTCCACATGAATTCTCTTCTATTGTTTTTGTGATGCTAATTTTTTCTTAAAATCAATACTTTTGATAAATGCAGAATTCCTCTGTTAGTTTGTCCTTGTGCTCAAAGCCTGTCTCCTACTCTTTTCAGCATGGCCTAAAATTCTACCATTAGAATTTTAGCTGCAGAAACTGGGGCATTCCTCTCTTATTCTGTTTTCGTTTTCTTTTCTTTTTCTTTTTTTTTTTTGCGTCAGGGTCTCACCCAAGTTGGAGTGCAGTGGCACAATCATGACTTACTGCAGCCTTGACTTCTTGGGCTTAGGCAATCCTTCTGTCTCAGCCTCCTGAGTAGCTGAGACCACAGGTGTGTGCCACCATGCTCAGATTATTTTTTAATTTTTTTTGTGAAGATGAGGTCCCACTATGTTGCCCAGGCTGGTTTTGAATTCCTGGGCTCAAGCAATCTTCCTGTCTCACAGTCCCGTCCAAAGTGCTGGGATTACAGGCATGAGCCACCAAGCCCAGATAGCCTCTCTTTGCAAATGGCTCTCTTTTTGTTTGAGAACAACTATCTTTACACCTATGGAGCCCCACCTCAAACTCTTCCTGCTGATACCACAGTCATTCATCAAATATTTACTGAACACAATTTTGGGCCAGGCACTGAGCTAGGCCCCAGCAGTCTCCACCCTCCTAGAGCTGACAGTCTAGACCAAAGGTTGGCAAACTTTTTCTGTAAAGGGCCAGGTAATAAATATTTTAGACTTTGTGTTCCACCTGGTGTTTGTCAACTACCTAACTCTGTTCTTGTGGCATGAAAGCTGCTATAGACAATATATAAATGAATGTGCCTGGCTGTGTTCCAATAACTTTATGAGCATCGAAATTTTAATTTCTTATATTTTCTTATGTTACAAACTAGAGGGTGCCAAAAAATTGTATACATTTTAAGAAAGAAAAAAAAACTGCATTAAAACTCAATATATACCGGTAACAAAAGATGAGTACAGATCACGTTTGACTTCTGCAATTACAAGAGGTGCTCAACGTCCAGACACTTTTGATTATGATGAACTAAAAGTGATATATAGATAACATCTCTTAAAATGTGTATACATTTATTTGGCACCTCAGTTTTATTCTTTTCTTTCCCAAACTGTTTAAAAATGTAAAAAACAACTCTTAGTTCACAGGTTGTATGCAAGCAGGCAGTGGGCCAGATTTGTCCTGCAGGCTGAATGTCAACCCCTGATCTAGAACCAGCTCTGTGTGGATCAGGGATAACTCACAGATAAGTAGTAAGCTACCTGAATAATCAAATTATTCAAGTTCAGTGTTTAAACATAGTTAACTTCATCCAGTCCTTTATTCAATAAACAACTTTCTACAAGTTGTTGGTGTGGTTTCTGCAATTTATTTGAGATTCTCTCTTTATTTTTATTTATAAACGTATTTTTATATTTGATTAAATATAAATTAGTATGTAAATATACTATAAAATATACATAACACAGAAATGTGTACACACGTATTACTTTTGAGGACCGCTGATTTTATGAAAATCGCAAATCATCAATATTTAAAACAATAGCTAACATCTCAGCCATTTACTGTATGTCAGGGCATTTTCTAAGCTGTTTGCGATTTATTTTAATAATCTTCCCCAAAACTCTGAAGTTAGTATTATCATCTTCAGGACTCCAAGGTTAAATGACTTGTGTAAGTGATATAGTTAGTAAGATGCAGAATCTCTATTCATTCTCAAGAATTCTAACTCTAGAGCCAGGGCTCACGGTGACATGTTATGCCTTCTTAGGTACTAAAATATATATGTCTAAAAGTAGATAAACTGTGTTTTTAAATTTACAGTATAAGCAAATAGAAGTGGTGAGTAAAGATTAAACAATATTTTTCCTAAGAAACAAGTATATAACCGAAAAAAGAATTTGGCAAGTAAGTGTTTTAATAGTTTTTGCAGGTTTAATTTTAAATTGTATCTGCCTGAGAAAAGATGATCAACTGAGACTCTAACTTGAGATAAACAGCCTGCTGAGATCTTTCCTTTTTCTGAACTAACTGAATTAACACTGAGAATCAGGACAGGGCTGAATTTACAATGGAGTGGTGCATCATACCAAGCTCAGAAATCACAATACATGATGTAAGAACTCAAGTATATATATAAAAAATCATAATGCAGATACATTGTATTTGCATGTAGAATACAGCTACTCACTATAGAATACAGCTACTCAATATAGAGTATACAAAATGCTCTGTTGTGTGTGATAAATTATGGAAAAGTGCTTTGTAGCATGCAGATCCTATTCCAAAGGGATCATTGCTAATCATCCTTTGCCCATTCCACAGCAGATATACCCTTAGTCCTACTTTTATGGCTCTTTTAGTTGGATTAGTAGAAAATATTAGCTCTCAAGTGGACTTAACTGTGAAAGATTCCTAATGGACTATTTAATATTTCTCCTTATCAGTCAGGCATGGTGGCTTGCACCTGTAGTCCCAGCTACTTGGGAGGCTGAAGGAGGAGGATTGATTGCTGGAGCCCAGGAGTTCAAGTTCAACTGGGCAACAAGACCTTGCTGCTTAAAAAAAAAAAAAAAACTCACAAAGTTCCTCTTATTCAATTTTGAACCTGTTTCATATTGAACTGGAAGGAAAGGACTACAGAATCCATTCTCATTCTGGGGGACGTCTTTGAGAAGAAGGAGAAACAGGATCAGTTACATTATATTTTCTCTCTTAAGTTCTGATTTTGGAAGGAAAAAGGTGTGAAAGAAAAGGAAGTATTTTGAAAATTAAATATTTACCTCGACACTGGCTTACTAATCTAATCTTATGGGCAAAGACCAGGAATTCAAAAGGTACTCAAACTTGTGTCACTCTGGAGTCTCTGGCTGTAACACAGTCATTTGATGGTGGCATACTAGTATTTTCAACCAGTTAATTGCACATGCAAATAACAGGTGATTCAAGACAAGAAAAGATCTTTGTACATTTTTACTGTACCATGATTATTTCCTAATTGGGTAAAAATGATCCTCTAAGCTATAGTGTAACTTATTGCTAAATGAACAGAGCTACCAGGTAACAGGGCCTTTCCAAAAACGATAAACTTTTATTTGCTTAACATATAATTTAAAATTAAGTACACCATAAAATTCTATCTTTGGTAACTTCTTTTTTCTTTTTTGAGGCAGAGTCTCACTGTGTTGCCCAGGCTGGAGTACAGTGGCACTATATTGGCTTACCACAGCCTCAACCTCCTGAGCTTAGGAAATCCTTCTGTCTCAGTTTTTTGAGTAGCTGGGACTACGGGTATAAGGCACCATACCTGGCTAATTTTTAAATTTTTTGCAGATATGAGTTCTCCCTATGTTGCTGGTGTTGAACTCCTGTTCTCAAACTGTCCTTCTTCCTTGGCCTCCCAAAGTGCTGGGATTATAGGTGTGAGCCACCATGCCCACCAGCCTGGTAACTTTTGATTATGGGATTTTTGTCATGTAACAAAATATGGCTACTTTTTCTTTCAAGATTTTTGATCTTTTCAGGAACTAGAAGTTTAATTTTTATTTTGCATCCCTTCTCTTTCCTCCTATTCTGTGAGTCTGGGCCACTCTGGGGTAAGCATTTGCCATTTGTTCATGAACCCTGCAATTATAGCTTCATGACTGACAATGGAAGCGACCACCAGCTGAGGATGGGAGAAAATACATGTTGATTTCTCTCAACAGCACCATGCCATATCATTTCAGTTCAGGGATAACTCAGGAAATTAGCTGTGGCAGATAGTAGAGCTTATGTTTAACGACGGTGCATTCGTTCACATATGCTTTGGGGAGAAAGGCAGTGAGAGCATGGGGCTGGCAGGGAATCACAAGGACTGTGCCAAGTCTAAAGGTTCACACCTTATTAGAGGAAGTGGCTGTCCCTGGTGGGAACATGGGCTCAGGATAGCCAGGCCTGATTTTACATGACGAATAGAAATTCGAATTTTGTTAATTTCTTAATTTTTATATGTTCACTCCAAGGCTTAAAAAATACCCAGTGAGCTACAGAGGATGTGTATTCAGGCAGGGTCTGGCCCAAGGGTGTCATTTTGTCCCTTTGGCAGCCAGGAGAGGGTCTTAGTTTGGTAGAAGGAGTTATAAGAACCCTGAGAGGGAACCTGGCATGGGTTTCACCCTCTTCTTTCTTTTCCTGTTCTGCTGAGGAGGTTGTGTTTTAATTGTTCTTAAGGAAAACCTTTTGCTATCTAGACTTCCCTCCTGGAAAAGGAGGGGCTAGAGATGTTGAACCCTGTTAAGGGTTGGGCAAAGGTGGGGCAAGATTAGCTGTAGGTAGTGTATGAAGACTGGGTGTCATTTGAAAATCGATACATCCATCTGTGGGACCTCGGTAGGTGGACAGAACATGGTCCAGAAGCAGAACTGCCAGATGCTGGAATGGAAAGAGGGTAGAAGTGGGTGGTGGTCATGAGGTGCCCAAGGCCAGAAATCATGGCTCACTCCTGAAATCCCAGCGTTTTGGGAGGCAAGGCAGGAGGATCGCTTGAGGCCAGGAGTTCAGGACTAGCCTGGGCAACATAGCAAAACCCCATCTCTACAAAAATAAAATATAATTAGCCAAACTTGGTGGTGTGCCTGTAGTCCTACCTATTTAGGAAGCTGAAGTTGGAGGATCACTGGAGCCCAGGAGTTCGAGATTGCTGTGAGCTACATGCTACTGCACTCCAACTTGGGCGAGACCTTGTCTCAAAAATAATAACAATAAAATAAGAAAGAGGTATCCAAGTCACCAAAAACAACCCCAGGGCTATGCTTAGCTGTGGGTGGGAAGGAAGCTGTTGAGGCAGCCAGCCTGGTCTGTATAGCTGCTGATGGTTGACTTAGAGGAGTTCAGAAAAAAAGAAAAATAAATAAATAAATAAATAAAACAAACAAACAAACAAAAAAAAGAAGTTCAGGCTGAGTTTCTTGAAGGCCCCATTTCTTCTCTGCATTTACATCACTTTGTTAATAACAGCATGATCTTCAGAACAGGAACATTATTCAGTATGCACATCTGATGTCATCTAGCTTCAATATTAAGGCTTAGATAAGACAGGGCCACTTGGCTTCCAGAATGAGCCCATAGACTTTGGAATTCCTAGTCATAAACTCATTATCATTCACAATTATTGTCATGCTAGATGCTCTTGGGTGGAGGGGCTGATAACTCATACTCTTCTCTTTATTCTTGGAACCAATTGAGAAATTGACAAAGGGTTCAAAAGATCAACCTTTTTCCTGGTGCAGCTGGACCTGGATCGCAGCCTGGGCATGGGGCCAAATGGTCTTCCTAATATTCTTCTTCCCGGAAGATGAATGTCTCCTCACCCCATCTCAGCCTGACCTATTGAACAGTTGCCTCTGGGCTTTTTACCGTATAGAAGGAGAGGAGAGCTTGTGTCCTGAGGACAAGCAGGGGTTGCAGGGGGAAGCGGCAAACCATGTAAAGACAGTGATATTTATCACTTCAGCCTCATTCAGTAGAGAGTGGTTTTCAAAGTGTGGTCCGCAGACAAGCATTACCTTGAAACTTGTCAGAAATGCAGAGTTTTATTATTAATTTCAATAGCTTTAGGGGGGTACAGATAGTTTTTGGTCTGGGCTTTAAGTGTGCCCTCCACGCTGTCTGTGCACATTGTACCTAACTGGTGATTTTTCGTCCCTCCATCCCTTCCCCCCACCTTCTGAGCCTCCGTTGTCCATTATACCATTCTCAATATCTTTGTAGAACCTTGGTGTAGCACCCACTTACCAGAACATGTGGTGTTTGGTTTTCTGTTCCTGAGTTAGTTCACTTTGGATGATGTTCTCCAATTGCAGATTTTTGGTCTCCATTCCAGACAGACTAAATCAGACTCTGAGAGATGGAAGTCTGTGTTGTAACAAGCCCTCCTTGTGATTCTGAGGCAGTGTAAGTTTGGGAACCACTGTAGTAGAGGAATGAGGCTCAGTGGCTCCAGGACACTCATCCTGTCCCCAATGGGATAGATCAGTTTCCCTTCTTTGGGGAGAATGAGAAAGTGTAAAGAAGGCCAGAATGCTGCTTTAGCAAAAGGCCCTCATGGAAACACAAAGAATGAGTTTCCCCCAACAGACTATCCTGCCCAGTAGTCTAGAGGACTGAGTCCGAGAAAAACCAGCAGGTAACAAACATGCAGTTTCTTCCAATGCCCCTTTCCTCATCTGTTAATGCTTCCTACCTTTTCTATAAAGGAAAAAGGAGAGAAAAAAGAATGATGAAGGAAAGAACTCAGGAGAGAATGAACACTAAAAGACATACAAAAAAAAAAATGAAATAGGTGTTGTATTTCTGGTGACATCATTTTTTTCTTTTTTTTGAGTCCGGATCTCATGCTGTCACCCAGGCTGGAGTGCAGTGGCTCAATCATGGCTCACAACAGTCTTGACTGCTTCACCTCAGCCTCTCAAGTAGCTGGGGCTACAGGTGTGTGCTACCACACCTGGCTACTTTTTTTGCCCTTTTTTTTTTTTTTTTTTTTTTTTTTTTTTAATTTATGAGGTGTTTGTGTTTTGCCTAGGCTGGTCTCAAAATCCAATAATAAAGCATTCCTCCTGCCACGGCCACCCAAAGTGCTGGGATTACAAGCA
>CAUYQG010009789.1:0-15274 GCA_963574415.1 Tarsius wallacei
TTTGTGTCAGGTGTGTTTTAAAATTTATTTAATTTTAATTTTTTTTTGAGTTGGGATCTCACTCTGTCACCCAGGCTGTAGTGCAGTGGCACACTCACGGCCACCCCAGCGTCGACCTGCTGGGCTCTGGCAATCCTTTTACCTTGGCCTTCCAAGTAGCCAGAACTACAGGCGCGTGCTACCATGCCTAGCTAATTTTTGATTTATTGTAGAGATGAGGTCTCGCCAAATCGCCCAGCCTGGTCTCAAACCCGTGGGCTCAGGCAATCCACTCGCCTCAGCCTTCCAAAGTGCTGGGATGATAGGCTGAGTCACTGAGCTGGGTCTAATTTTATTTTATTTTTTAAATTTTTGAGTCAGAGTTTCACTCTGTCATCCAGACTGGAGTGCAGTAGCACACTCATGGCCACCGCAGCCTCGATCTGCTGGGCTCAGGCGGGTCCTTCTGTCTCAGTCTTCTAAGTACCTGGACCTACAGGTGTGTGCCACCACACCTGGGTAACTTTGTTATTGTAGAGATGAGGTCTCACCAAGTTGCCCAGGCTGGTCTCGAACCAGTGGGCTCCGGCAATCTTCTCGTCTCTGCCTCCCAAAGTGCTGGGATTGCAGGCACGAGCCACCACACACAGAAATTGTGTTTTTAAAAATCTTGATTGTTAACATTGGAGTAAGGTGACGTGGGGCCAGGTATGGCCTTTATTTCACATTCAGTGAAAATGACAGGTGTTGAAAATAAGCTATAGCTGCATATGCAAATCAGAAGGCCTGGACCCTGGAAGCAGCCGCTGTGAAGTGAACCGACTGGGAGAGAAGGGGTGTGGGTCCCTGACTTCTATCAGGGACTGAGTTCTCCTGGTGTTCTTCTGGTGTCAAGAGACAGACTCACAGAGAAGATTTTGTATGAAAGGTTGGGTTCCCCAGAGCACAAAGGATAATCAGGCTAGTGGGTGTCCAAAACAGCAATTGTTTACCACAAAACACAATTTTGCTTGTGGCTTATTGGCAGCAAATGGAAAATTGCCTGTTCAAGTTCATTAACTGGCCTGTAATCAAATCCTATGAGTTCCTGGATTTGAACAAATTTAAAAGTTTATCATTTACTATAGCTTTTCAGGAATAGCAATGGGGAACACCTTTCAGATGTCACTAGGTGAGTTTGGAACAACCTTTTATTATTTGGGGTTATTTAAGATCTTCCATTACAAGGGACAGAAACCAATCTGAGCCATCTAAGCGACAAATGTAAAGATGTGACACAGAACCAATAAGAAAGCACGAAAGCAGACATCAAGAATGGTGAGGACCAGGCAAAGCACCATCCTGGTCTTGAAGTGGTCATAGAGTCCACAAACCACCCTGCCCCCCTTGCAGCTCTCACATAGAATTGCTCACATCTATTTACAAATACCTGGGAAAGAAATCCTGATGGTTTCAGGTCAACTGCCCATTCTGGTCAGGGAGAAAATCCAACTTGACTGCTGGTCTAACCCTTGGTGAGACTAAAGACGGCAGGTCTCAGTGCCTCCTAGCTGAGCAGTTGCTGCAGTAACCTTCCACTCCCATGTCTTTCCACCAAACTGTCTGTGTAAGTGAAGTACACGGTGGTCCTCTGCCTTGCTTACAAAGACGAAAGGCAGAGAGGAGGTGCTGTGGGGGGAACGCTGGGTGAGGGACCAATCATTTTCCTAATGGGACTGGAATCTGGACTGATGAAGTAGCCACGAATCTTCTGGATTCACTGGTCTGCCGGAATTTCAACAAATCCCTGGTCCTACCCTTCCTCAGCTCTGTGCCCTTAGGAAGATGGGTCAGAGGGTTGTGTGGCCAAGAAATAAGGACGGATGTGAAGCATTTAGAGCATTTAGAAGGACACTGGAAATTCCCATAAATGTGGGCTATCATTTAAGAGCCAGCTAGTGATGTCTGCTGGTGGATCACCTTATGCTTATTTGCAAGAGGCATTTTGGTGCCTTCTATTTCTCCTTTTATGACTGACCCCTGAAGTGCTTTGGCCACATAGGAGGACTTGCATATCGGTCTGAACAGCCCATATAGCTCTATAGCATAGTAACATTTGGTTACATTTAGAATACCAAATTCTATCTGCCTTGGCTAAGAACTGGCATAGTTAAAATTAGAGTTGTCAATTCATTTTGTTGGCTTTTGGGCTGCCTCTCTTAAAGCCAGTTTCTTAACCTCCCTTCTGGGTTTATAATTTTTGTAGCCTGGTGACACTTGTCATTTTCTAAATGCCAAGCGAACAAAATGCAAGCCTTTGATCACAGAGCGAGACAGAAGCCAAAGTACAGGCCATGTGGTCCAATGTGCAGAAGCGGTAGCAGTAGCAGCTCAGGACTCATCCTCATCTTCTACGGGACAGCACTGAACCTGAGTCAGGTGGGCTTGCAGGTGGGAGTGGTGGGACAAGGGATGCTCAGGCAAGGGAGTAGGGGTGGTCACGGAGGGAAGTTTTACAAGTTGGGCAGTTCCAGCAGATTTCTTCTGCCCCCAGAGACTCATCCCTTCTCTTCTGAACCTCCTGGGATCTAAAATTGATTATCCTGGCACTCTTTCTCCTCTTAAATGCCCAAACTTTTGTCCTAAGTTTCTTCTCTCACCAGTAAGGTGGAAAGTCTTGCCCTGGGTCTATTACCTATAATTGACACCTGGTGTCCTGGAGAGGCAGGGCCTATGAGGAACACCCAAGGGAAGACCAAAGACTGGGAGGAGAGTCCAAGCAATAATTTCTTGTTTACCTTCTGGAAATTTCTGATACACATGAATATGTCATCTGATTTCCTCCTCACTTTTTCATTGTTTATACTAGCCTATGACTTCCTTTTCCTATATTTAGCAAAGATACAGATATTTCCATATTAGCATGTACAAACACATCTTATTTCTCTATATTGATCTTCCACAGCAGGGATATTTATAAGATAAAGTGCCACATTTCTTTCCTGGGAGGGAACATTTAGCCAGAAAGGGCTCATTTCCCCACATCTAAGCCAACACTGCTTCTTACCAATGTAAAAGATGTTCTACTTTTCATTTTTAAAATTATGTTTATAAGTAAATTGAGACTCTTCAATCTGCCTTCATATCCTATGGATATTCTAACCCTCAAAATGGCTTACAGATCCTGAAGCAGATATCTCCTGCACACAGTGATAGGAGGCACAGGGAAGAAATGGACCAGCCATACAGTAAACCCAAACCCTGGGACCCAGGCATCTGAGGAATGTGCTCACTGTTTTCTTGTGGAATGGTTAGGCAAATAATAAGTATTTAAAAAAAAAAATCTAACTCACAGTGACGCTTATTGCTAGGAACAATGACAAAACGATTTGACAGAACTAAACTATACCGCACAAGACTGATGCTAGAAAAGGGGGCATGGCAGGGATCACAGGCACACAGTAGCGACTCAGATGCAACTGTTCTCATTGTGCATTTGATCAGTGTTTGAAATGCAATATTTTCTTGAAAAAACTGATCCCGATGAATATAATTTTAGTATATTTAAAATGGAAATGTTTAATCTTCAATGTTTAGAAAACTGATCAAGAAACAGAAGTTAGCTTAATGGAATTTACTCTAGAAACCATATTCTTGGAAAAGAATCATCAGATATCCTCTGGTCACTCCACATGGGTCTTTGCTTGGACGTGTGCTTTCATTTCTCTCTTGGGGTAGCACTTACGGGTGGCATGGTTGGGTCGTGTAGTAGGTAGAAGTTTTGATATGTGAATGTACTCATGATCCTGTCACCACACCCGAGATAGTGAACATATGCATGACTGCCAAAGGTTTCATCGTGGCACTTTGTACTCTCTCCAGTCCCTCCCTTCTCCTGTCCCAGGCAATGTCTATTCTTCTCTCACTGTATATTAGTTTGATTTCCTAGAGTTTTATTTAATACATATGAATGAAATACATATGTATCTATTAAATAAATATATAAATAGTTTTGTAGAGGCTGAGTCTCACTGTCTTGCCCAGGCTGGTCTTGAACTCTTGGCCTTAAGCAATCCTCCCCGCCTCTACCTCCCAACGTGCTGAGATTGCAGGCATGAGTCACTGTGCCCGGCCACTCCTAAAATTTTCTTTTTTTTTTTTTGAGTTGGAGTCTCACTCTGTCGCCCAGACTGGAGTGCAATGGCTGTTCCCGGCCACCGTAGCCTCGACCTGCTGGGCTCCAGCGGTCCTTCCGCCTCAGCCTTCCAAGTAGCTGGAACTATAGGTGCCCGCTACCACACCCGGCTGATTTTTTGATTTATTGTAGAGATGAGGTCTCGCCAAGTTGCCCAGGCAGGTCTCGAACCCGCGGGCTCAGGCGATCCACTCACCGCAGCCTCCCAAAGGCGCGGGATTACAGGCTGAGCCACCGAGCCCGGCTCCTAAAATTTTATGTAAATGATATCCTATAGCAAGTTATCTTTTTAAATCTAGCTTCTTTCACTCAGTATAATCATTTGCGATTCATATCTGTGGTAGTGTGTATGAGTAACATTTCTTTTCATTGCTGAGCATTTAATTGTATGGTTATACCACAATTTGTTTATCTATTCACCTATTGATGGACATTGGGTTGTTTCTGGTTTGAGCTATTACAAATAAAGCAGCTATATACATTCATGTACATTTGTATGGGCTTATGCTTTCATATCTTTTGGCTAAGTACATAAGTGAGAAATTACTGGATCATATGATAGGCGTTATGTGAAGCACATTTAAAAAACTGCTAAAACATTATTTTCAAAGTGATTGCAACATTCTACATTCCCACTAGCAGTGTGTAAGAGTTCCAGTTCTTCTACAGCCCAGCAACACTGAATATGGTCAGTCGTTTTAGTTGTAATCATTCTGATTGTTGTGTGGTAATATCTCATTGTGGTTTTAATTTGCATTTACCTGAGGACTAGTTATGTAAGCATATTTTCATGGGCTTATTGCCATTTATATAAGAACATATAGACATTTGGTAGTTTCTGTTCAAATCTTTTGCCTATTTAAAAATTTCTGTTTTCACCTTTTTAAAAGAGTTTTGAAAGTCCTTCTTATATACTAAATATAAATCCTTGATCAATTAGTCGTAATTTAAATATTTTTTTCCAGTCAGAGACTTGCCATTTAATTCTCTCAGTGAAGAAAAGAAGTTTTAAATTTTGATGGAGTACAGTTAATCAACTTGTTCTTTTTTTTCAAAAATTTTAAAAAAGATGTGAGGTACAACCCAGGGTTTGGTATACAAATGTTCATTATGCAGGTATGCTTGTTGATGAGAATTTGTTCTTTTTTAGATGATGCTTTTGGTGTCAGATCTAAGAGATGATCTGATTTTTGTGAACCCAAGGTCACAAAAAATTTTCTTCTATGTTTTCTTCTAGAAATTTAGGTGTTACATTTAGGTTTCTGAACCATTTTTATATTTAATGTGAACTATGTATTGCAATTCATTTTTTGGTATATGGTTATCCAATTGCTGTAGCACCATATGTTGAAAAGATTCTCCTTTCTTCGTTGAATTGCCTTTGTTCCTCTGAAGAAAATCAGTGATCATATACGTATGGTTCTACTTTTTGACTATTTTGTTCCTTTGAGCTATTTGTTTATCTTGACACCAATATTACACAGTCTTACTATATGTAGATTTATAAGAAGTCTTGAAATCAGGTAGTAGGCATCTTCCAGCTTTGTTTTTGTTTTTCAAAGCTGTTTTGGCTAGTCTAGTGTTTTGAATTTCCATATGAATTTTAGTATTGGTTTGTCGATTTCTAAAATAAAAATTTGGTTCACAGTCAGCAATCCCACTATCTAAAGTATATGAAATCAGTATGTCAAAGAATTCTTTGCACTTCCAGGTTCATTTCACCACTATTCACAATAATCAAGACATGGGATCAATCTAGGTGTCCATCAACAGATGAATGGATAAAGAAAATGGAGTGGGCCAGGTACAGTAGCTCACACCTGTAATCCTAGCACTGTGGAAGTTCAAGGCAGGAAGATCACTGGAGGTCAGGAGTTTGAGACCAGTCTGGTCAACATATAAAGAGATCTTGTCTCTTAAAAAAAATTAGCCAGGCATGGTGGTGCATGCCTGTAGTCTCAGCTATTTGGGAGGCTAGGCAGGAAGATCCCTTGAACTCAGGAGTTTGATGCTGCAGTAAACTATAATCATGCCACTGCACTCCAGTCTGGGTAGAATGGACCCTGTTTAAAATAAAAAAGAAATAAAACGTGTGTATGTGTGTGTGTATATATATATACACACACAGGTATGCACAGTAGAATAGTATGTGACCATAAAAAAAGGAAATTCTGTTGTTTGTGACAGCATGGATGAACCTGGAGGACACTATGTTAAGGGTACTAAGCCAGGCACAGGAAAATAAATGCTGCGTGATCTCACTTATGCATGGAGTGTAGAAGGTCTAACTCACAGAAATAGTAGAGTGATGGTTTACAGAGGCTGGCGGTGGGAAGATTGGAGAGAGGTTGGTCAAAGGGCATAGCATTTCAGTTAGACAGGAGGAATAAGTTCAAAAGGTTTATTGTACGTCATGGTGACTACAGTTAATAACAATATACTATCGCATATGTACAAATTGTCATGAGTGTAAACTTCAAGTGTTCTCATTATAAAGAAAACGATAATTATGTGAGTTAATACATATTTTAATAGCTTGATTTAGCCATTCTATAATGTATACATATGTCAGATCATCATGTTATATATCACAGATATACACATTTTTTTACTTGTCAATTGAAAATTTTAACTTAAAAAATTCTGCTGGGGTTTTTATTGTGATTATGTTGAATCTAGATCAATTTGAGGAGACATCACATCTTAATAATATTGAGTCCAACTGGCCACAGTGGCTCACACCTGCAATCCCAGTGCTATGGGAGGTGGAGGCGAGAGAATTGCCTGAGCCCAGGGGGTCAAGACCAGCCTGGGCAACTTGGCCAGACCTCGTCTCTACAATAAATACTAAAAAATTAGCCAGGCGTGGTGGCGCATGCCTGTAGTTCCAGCTACTTGGAAGGCTGAGGAGGGAGGATTGCCTGAGCCCTGCAGGTTGAGGGTGCAGTGGCCATGAGTGTGCCACTGCACTCTAGCTTGGGTGACAGAGTAAGACTCCAACTCAAAAAAAAAAAAAAAAAAATCAAGTCCTCTGAAACATGAACCCAGTATACTCATTCATTATTTATGACTTCTTTAATTTCTTTCAACAATATTTTGTAGTTTTGAGTATGTAGGTTTTTCACATATTTTGTCAGAAGTATTTCTAAGTATTTCATATTTTTTCTTCTTTTTTGTTTGAAATTTTTGTAGAGATAGGGGCTCACTATGTTGCCAGGCTGGTCCTGAACTCCTGGCCTCAAGCAATCTTCTTGCCTCAGTGTTCCAAAGTGCAGAAATTACAAACATGAACCACTGCCCCACCCGTATTTCATATTTTGATACTCAATTGTTCATTGCTAGTATGCAGAAATACAATAGATTTTTGTGCATTTACCACATCTCATGAAGCTTTGCAAAACTCAGTATTTTTATTTATTCATTTTTGAAAATTCTTTTTTCAAAAAATTTATTTATTTATTTATTTGTAGAAAGAGACAGGTTCTTGCACTGTTGCCTAGGCTGGAGTGTAGTGATGCAATCATAGTTCACCGCATCCTCAGACTCCTGGGCTCAAGTGATCCTACTCAGCCTTCCAAGTAGCTGGGACTACAAGCCAGCACCACGATGCCCAGCTGTCACGCTTACTTATTAATTCTAGTAGCCTCTTTGTAGTTTTCATTGGTTTTCTACATAGACAATCAAGTCTTTTATGACTAGAGACAGTTTTTTTCCTACCTGAAAGCCTTTATTTATCTTTCTTGCCTTATTTCTCTAGCCAGAACCTCCAGTACAATGCTGAATGAAAATGGTGACAGTGGAAAATTTTGTCTTGTTCCTGAGCCTTAGGGGTAAATAATTCGATTTTTCATCATGGAGTATAATCTTAACTGTGAGTTTTTCACAAATATCCTTTTTTAGGCTGAGAATGTTTTCGTCTATACCTATATTACTAAGAGGTTTTTATTTTCGTTTATTAAATCATGAATGAGTGTTGGATTTTGTCAGAAGCCTTTTCTATATTTATCAGAATGATAACATATTTTTTGTTTTATGTTGTTAATCTGGTATGTTTTATTTCTTTTCATAAGAAATTTTTTTGGGAATAATTTTAGATTTACAGAAAAGTCGCAAAGTATTACAGAAAGTTCCCATGTGCCACTCAGCCAGTTTGTTTCCCCTGTTGCTAACATCTTACATTACTATGTTAAAATGGTACTTGTATATATCATCTTATGTACTGTCTTACAGGATAGCAGGATGGTACTAAGATGTCAATACTGGTACATTACTATTAACCAAACTCTAGACTTCATTCAGATTTCACTCATTTTTCATTATTTTTATTTCCTGTTCTAAAATGCAATCTAGGGCACCACACTGCTTTTATTTGTCATGTCTGTTTAGTCTTCTCTGGTTTAAGGCAGTTTTCTGTTTGAAGCAGTCTATCTTTTGTTGCTGTCCTCTGAGTGAGGGTCTCACTCTGTCACCTAGGTTGGAGTGCACGATCATGGCCTTCTGGGCTTAGGTGATCCTTCCGCTTCAGCCTCCTGAGTAGCTAAGACAACACATGCATACCACAACGTCTGCCTAACTTTTTTAATTTTGTAAAGATGAGCTCTTGCTATGTTGCCTAGGCTGGTTTTGATCGGCCTCCGAAAGTGTTCGCATTGCAGGTATGAGCCACTGTGCCCAACCTCTTGAGTCCCTTTGACATGCCTCCATCATTTCATTTATTGAGTTTACCCTTATTTCTGATACAATAAAATGCTCCAGGTTCGTTTTGCATTTTCCCTAGCTTCAGCCCTGGAATTAACCATTTCTCCAAGGTAATCTAGTTCTCTTATTGGAGAGTGGTATTTAGAAACCAAGAACTAGACACTGGATGTACTTATTGATACTAGAGTATCATTACTTGTAGGCCCTCAGTCTAAGCTAGGTAGCACAAAGGTAGATAATATATGTAGTATATTAACCCACGTATATGTATTATTATTATTTCAGCATTTACACATCCATGTACATGTTAAGCAGAACATTCGCTCATAATGATGTTTCCAACTGTAATCCAGTACAACAGGGTTTAGTCTATCTTTTTCTTGCTTACATTGAATAATTTTCTTAATGTTTAACTGATATTGCACTCCTGGAATAAACTCTCCTTTAGTCATATTATTCTTTTTGTCATATTTATCATTTTAATACTTTGTAGGATGTCATTTGCTAAAATTTAAAATGTATGCATCTGTGTTCATGAGGGATATTGGCCTATAGTTCCTTTTTCTTGTAATATCATTGTGTTCTCTTACTATCAAGACTATACTGGCAGCCGGGCTCGGTGGCTCAGCCTGTAATCCCGCAATTTGGGAGGCTGAGGTGAGTGAATTGCCTGAGCCCGCGGGTTCGAGACCTGCCTGGGCAACTTGGCGAGACCTCATCTCTACAATAAATTAAAAAAAAATTAGCCAGGCATGGTAACGTGTGCCTGTAGTTCCAGCTACTTGGAAGGCTGAGGCGGAAGGATCGCTGGAGCCCAACATGTTGAGGCTGCAGTGGCCAGGAGCTTGCCACTGCACTCTAGTCTGGGCGACAGAGTGAAACTCCAACTCAAAAAACAAAAAACAAAAAACAAAAAACAACAACAACAAAAACTATACTGGCCACACAGAATGAGTTGGGAAGTATGTCCTACTCTCTAAAGTTCTGGAAGAGTTTGTGTTAAATTGATATTATTTCTTCCTTGAATGTTTGGTAGACTTTATCAATAAAGCTAACTGGACCTGGAGTTTACTTTGTGAAAATGTTTTAAATGGTGAATTCAGTTTCTTTAATAACTATAGGGCAATTCAGGCCACCCACTTTTTCTTGAGTAAATTTTGGTAGCCTTTATTTTTCAAAGAATTTATTTCATGTAGTTTGTTGAAGTTATAGGCATAAAGTTATTCATTGTATTTCCTTATTATCCTTCTAATAACTGTCTTTTGATAAATTTGTAATGATGTTGTCTTTCTAATTCTTGATATTGATAATTTTTAATATTCTCTTTTTTATCTCTTTGCTTAATTTGACTAGAGGTCTATCAGCTGTATTGGGCTTATTAAAGAAACAGCTTTTGGTTTTATTCATTTTTTGTTTTCTATTTCTTGATTTCTTCCCTAATGTTTACTTTCTTCTGTTTACTTTGGGTTTAATTTATTCCTCTTAGCTTAGTTTTTTAAGATGAAAGCTGAAGTCATTGTTCTGAAATTTTTTTTCTTTTCTAATGTATTTATTTGGCACTATCCAGGCCAGGCACAGTGGCTCATGCCTGTGATCTCAGCACTTTGTGAGTCTGAGGTGGGAGGATTGCTTGAGCCCAAGAGTTTGAAACAAGCATGGGCAATATAGTGAGACCTTGTTTCTACAAAAAAATTTTAAAAATAGCCAAATGTGGTGGCATGCACCTGTAGAATCCCAGCTACTTGTGAGGCTGAGGCAGAAGGATCGCTTGATCCCAGGAGGTCAAGGTTGTGGTGAGCCATGATCATGCCACTGCACTCCAGCCTGGATTACAGGGTGAGATCCTGACTCGAATTAAAAACAAAACAGTTTCCTCCTAAGTACTGTTTTAGTGACATCCCACACATCTTTGTATATTGCGTTTTCATTTTATTTGGTACAAAATACTTTCTAATTTCCATTTGATTTCCTATTTGACCCATGTGTTATTCAGAAACATGTTATTTCGTTGCCAAATAGTTGAGAATCTTTCTGTTATTGATTTCTAATTTAATTCTATTGTGATCATGGTACATATTTTGAATGGTTTGATTCCTTTTAAACTTATTGAGGTGCAGGATATAGTCTATATTAGTTCTGTACGTACATGAAAAACTATTCAAAGGCTTACATCCATCAAAACACTGAAGCGAGGAAAAGACAATTTGAAAATGACAGAAAAGTTTTGTAGCATTTTTACTTGCTCTAGCTCCATTCCCTCATCAGCTTGATGGTGTCTTGAAGACAGGTAATCCACTTTCCCAGTGTGGTACTCTATTTCAGAGGGAGCAAAGAAGACCTTATTTATAGATTATTATGTTGGTCTATTCTAACCCATCAGAAACTATCTGAAAGACTGACATGAGGCATTTGTCTGTTTTGCATAACTCTGATCTACCCAGGCACAAGAGTGTCAGGTATTGCTCAAAAACAAGTTGTGGTTGAGATATACAATAGATTACTGAAAGCCTGGGAGAAAAATCTGAGAGAGTTTTTTTGGGTAATTAGAGCATCCAAAAGTACCTGTGTATATTGGGCATTTCAAATGTACATATCCAGGGCAGGTCAGGTATTCAAGAAAGATCTGAGAAGACCCTTGGCTTTTTCCTTTGGATGATCTCTGGGTTCAGGGCAAGCAAGAAGTGAAGGCTAAGGTGGAGTTATGAACATCCTGGCTAGGCTTTGAAGGTTCCAGCACAAATCCAATCTTCAAAGATTGAAAGAGGCTTTTTTTTTTTTTGAGACAGGGTCTTGTTCTGTTGCTCAGGCTGGAGTGTAGTAGCACAATCATAGCTCACTGCAGGCTCAAACTCTTGGGCTCAAGTGATCCTTCTTCCTCAGTCTTCCAAGTAGCTAGGACAACAGGCATGTTCTGCAATGCCTGGATAATTTAAAAATTGTTTTTAGTAGAGATGGGGGTCTCCCTATGTTGCCCAGGGTAGTCTCAAACTCCTGGCCTCAAATGATCCTACCCTCTAGACCTCCCAAAGTGATGGGATTACATGCTTGAGTCACTATTCCCAGCTAAAAAGGGTGCTTAAAAAATTTTTTTTTGGCTCCTGGCATTTAAGGAAATTTCTGTTGAAATACTAGCTGAATACAAACCAACATGAAAATAGACATATAGACCAATGCAATAGAATAGAGAGCCCAGAAATAAAACCACATGTATATAGTCATTGATTTTTGACAAGGGTGACAGAACCATTCAATGGAGAAAATACAGTCTTTTCAACAAATGGGTCTGGGAAAACCAGATGCCTATAAAAAAAAGAAGCTGGATTTTTATCTTATACTACCAAAACAACAACAGCAAAAATGCAAGTAATGACCTAAACTTAAATGCTAAAATTACAAAACTCTTACAAGAAACTATAGGAGGGAATCTTCATGACTTTGAATTTGGCAATGATTTCTTAAATAGAACACCGAAAACATAGGCAGCAAAAGAAAAAACTAGGCAAATTGCACTTGACCAAAATTAAATATGTTTGTGCGTCCAAATACAATATGAAAACAGTGAAAAGGCAACTCACAGAATGGAGAATAAATATTGGAAAATCAAATATGCTAAGCATTTGGCGTCCATAATATGTAAAAAACTTCTACAGCTCAACAACAAAAACCAAACCATTCAACCAAAAACATGTGCAAAGGTCTTGAATCTACCTTTTTCCAAAGAAAATATTGCATACAAACATATAATAAGCACATGAAAAGATGCTTAACATAATTAGTCCCAAGGGAACTGTGAATCAAAATTACAATGAGATACCACTTCATACCCAGGATAGCTATAACCACAAAAATAAAAAATAACAAGTATTGGTGAGGTTGTGGAAAAATTGGAACCTTTATGCATTGCTAGTGGGAATGTAAAATGGTGCAGCCACTATGGCAAACAATTTGTTGGTTTCTCATAAAGTGAAACATTGAATTATATGACCCAGCAATTCCACTCCCAGGTATATTCCCCAAATAGTAGAATATGGGGACTCAGACAGATACTTGTGTGCCAATATTCGCAGCAGCATTATTCACAATAGCCAAAAAGTGGAAACAACCCATGTATCTATAAACAGATGAATGGATAAACAAAATGTAATATACATCTACAATGTACTATTGTTCAGTCATAAAAAGGAATGAAGTTCTCACACATGCTGTAACATGAATTAATGTTAAAAACATTATGATAAGTGAAATAAGCCAGATACAGAAGGTCAAATATTATATGATTCCACTCTTATGAGGCTTCTGAAATAGTAAATTCATAGAGACAGAAAGTAGAATAAAGGCTACCAGAGCCTAGAAGAAGGTATAATAGGGAACTACTACTTAATGGTTACAAAGTTTCTGTTTGGAGGTCATAATAAAGTGCTGGAAATGGGCAACCCCCTTGGGTCCCTTCTCACTGTAGGAGACTTTCTGTCCTCTCAATAAATCCTGCTTCCTCAAAAAATAAAAAAAAGTTCTGGAAATCGTGTTGGTGGTTATGTAAAATGGTGAATGTTCTGAATGCCACTGAATTATACACTTAAAGATGGTTAAAGTGGTAAACTTCATGTTATTGGTTTTTAGCACAAAACATAAGGGAAAAAAGTTACACTACCAAAAATCAACTAAATGCAAAAGAATGCAGGAATAGAGAAACAAGGAACAAAAAAAGTATAAGACTGGTGTGTCAGTGGTGGCCGCTAGCTGAGCTCTGCCTTTGTTCAGGCTTGAGGACTGGCCGGTGCCCTGGGCAGGTGGCTTCTTGAGGACCTGCTGCAACCAAGTGGTACAGAGCCCAAGTCACGGCTCCAAAACACTGGGCATCTCTATAGCTAACTTTTCTGAACTAGTAGTAGATAGTTTTTCAGAAGAGTACTCACTGGCATTTATTTTATTTATCTATTTTTGAGTCAGGGTCTCACTCTTTTGCCCAAGCTGGCGTATGGTAACATGATTACGGCTCATCACAGCCTTAACTCCTGTGCTCAAGGGGCCCCCTTGCCTCAGCCTTCCAAGTGGCTGGGACTAGAGGTGCACCCCACCACACCTGGATGACTTTTTTTTTTTTACTTTTTATAGAGACTCACTATGTTGCTCAGGCTAGTCTTAAACTCCTGGGTTCAAGCAATCCTCCTGCCTTGCCTTTCAAAGTGCCAAGGTTACAGGTGTGAGCCACCATGCCTGGCCATCATTTATTTTTATTGGGCCAGTGTTGGAAGTGGAGATGTTTATAACATGGTAGTGAGCATAAGATGGAACCTATACTACAAGAATATGAAAAAGTCCATGGAAATTCATATCATGCATTTCTTCAAATAGGACTTCTATGGGAGAAGTCCTCAGTGTTGCCATTGTCGGCTACCTGAGATCAGAAAAGAACTTTCATATTTAGAGTCACTTATTTCAGCAATTCAATGTGCTATTGAGGAATCTAACAAATGACTAGATTTACCCGAATATTTAAAACTCAAAGAAGACAATTTCTTCCAGATTCCTAAAAGCAAATAATGGATGGCCACTGATGAAAAATCATTTTATTTATTCATTGCTTTCTAATGTTTCACTGCTCATAACTATGCAGTCTCATCTTGGTTACATTTTAAAGTTCAAACAATTTTGTACACCTTTGTATTAAAAGTATAATGCAGTTACCATATTCTGCTCAATTGTTAATTAAACTCACCATGCTATAGTACTAAAAAGATTCATTTAAAAATCAAGATATTTAAAAAATGTAATATATGTTAATTAAAAACTTTTTCAATGCTTTCTAAAACATACTGCTAGAAAGATCTTATGGTAGAATTAAATTTCTATAAGTATGGGTTAAAAGGTAAGTTACCAGTTTGAGATGAGGATTATAATTTTCATGGTAAAATACCAGCACACATGTACTCATGGAGCATGCATGTGCTGCTAAACAGAGAAGCCGTATTAAAGTAGATGACTATGAGACTGTAAAGTGGTTCCATCATGGAAAACAGTTGGGCAGTTTCTCAAAAGATTCAGTACAACATTACCATGTGATACCATAATTCCACTCTTAGATATATAACCGCTATGGACTGAATTGCATCCCTCTCTCAAATTCATATGTTGTTGAAATATTAACCCTAAATGTTACTATATTTGGAGAGAAGATCTTTAGGAAGTAATTAAGGTTAAATGAGGTTATAAAGGTGGACCTTAATCCAATAGGAGGTGTGGTCTTATAGAAGAGGGAGGGAAGAAGGGAGGGAGGAAAGGAAGAAGGGAAGGGGGAGGGGGGGAGAGAGAGAGAGAGAGAGAGAGAGAGAGAGAGAGAGAGAGAGAGAGCTATCTCTCTCTCCTTGTAAATAAAAAAAATGCCAAATGAGAAAGGAAAAATATATGTGTGAAGATGTCAGG
>CAUYQG010009790.1:0-13037 GCA_963574415.1 Tarsius wallacei
ATTTAACCCTTCCTATTTCCTTCTTTGGCCCAAACCAGGGGGTTGATTTGGTTTTCTTCCTTCCCCATGAGGAGGGCCGTTACCGCCTTTATTTTCCCCTCCCTACTTCTAGTCCCAGGCTAAGTTTTGTTATTAGATCTCAGCCGAGGAGATTTATGCTGGCCTCTGGGACAAATAAGAAAAGTCACCTAATATTCCCAGATTTTAATCTAACTTTCATGTGCTTGAATATCTGGACCTGAAATCCTTCCCCATTTACCCCTGACACAAGCAATTTTTCTTTAGAGACTTTAATCCCTTGAGGCTGATATGTTAGTGAGGAGCGCCACTCCAGTATCAATTAAAAATATCATCTCTCCTTCTTTAGGTCCCACCCTCAAATTTTCCAAGGGTTCCTGGTGGGACCTCATTAAAGGGAACCTCTGACCCTTCTAGTCGTCATTAAAAGTCATAAGAGGGGCCAGGCTTGGTGGATCAGCCTGTAATCCCGTGCCTTGGGAGGCTGAGGTGAGTGAATTGCCTGAGACCACGAGTTCGAGATCCGCCTGGGCAACTTGGCAAGACCTCATCTCTACAATAAATCAAAAAAATTAGCCGGGCGTGGTAGCACGCACCTGTAGTTCCAGCTACTTGGAATGCTGAGGCAGAAGGATCACCTGCGGTGGCTGGGAGCGGCCACTGCACTCCAGTCTGGGTGACAGAGTGAGACTCCAACTCAAAAAAAAAAAAAAGTCATAAGAGGGATCACTTTTTCTTCGTTTTTCCATTCAGGGCATTCTCTCTTAAAGTGACTGGGTTTTTCACATTGGTAATGCCCACTTGTAACCAGGGCAGCCTCCCCCCACACCCACCCTAGAGGGCCCCTTTTGTCTTTCAACTGAGGTCTAAATATCCCCCCTTCTGGTGAAGAGGATTTTGATCTAGTTTCTTTTCCACCATTACTCTTTCCACAGTAGACACTATAATTTTTGCCTTTTGTTTTTGTTTGTCTGTCTCTCTCACAAACACCTTTTGGGCCCCCCTTAGTAACTCTTCAATTGGTTTCTCCTTCCACCCATCAAGTTTTGCAATTTTTTTTTTTTTTTTTTGTAGTGTCAGGCCAACTTTTAGTTACAAAATTGACCTTCAAGAGGCCCTGCCCCACTGGGTCCTCCAGCTCTAGCCCGGAATACTTTTTCATCTGATCCCTCAGCCTCTGCAAAAAGGCAGAAGGAGTTTTTCCTTCCCCCTGTTGAATTTCAAATGCCCTAGAAACCTTCTGAGATCTCGGGGTAGATTCTTTCATTCCTCTCATTATTAACTCCCTGAGATTCAGCATGTGAGCCCAATCTCTAGGATCATTATTGTCCCAGTTAGGGTCTAAATTTGGGAAGTTTTGTTCCACGGGCGGGACCCCTTGTCCAGGAGAATGTTGCCTTTCCCAGATAGATATTGTGGCCCTTCTAATAATCCCCTTTTCTTTCCCTGTAAATAGGATGTTTATTATAGACATCATCTCAGCCCGAGTGTAAAAGCTAGGCCCTAAGAATTGATTGAATTGGTCTGCCAGTCCAGAGGGGTCTTCTAGTAATGATTTCATTTCCTTCTTGAAATTTCTGACCTCAGTCAGAGGGGCATTTACAAATCCAATCTCTCCCTGTCCTTGGAAACATTTTAGAAACCTCCACAGGGACCTCAGAAGGGAGAGGAAAACTTTCTATGTCTTTCTTGCATTGTTACAATTCTTTCTTTAGGTTTGTAGGGAAGCAGGCTCAGAACTTCCTTGGAGCCTTGAACCCCCGGCTCAGAACCCTTAGGAGACCCTGGATCTCCTGACTGCCTCCAGCTTCCTTGTTCCTCATAAGAGGGAGGGAGACTAGAAAGAGGGTCCCATGACTTTTCCTTGGGGGCCGTTCCCTCAGCATCGAAGGGGAACATAGAAACTGCTCCTGGCAACCAGCAAAGAGTATATAATCTATTTCCTCCTGCAAGGATGAAGCCTTATCAGTAGCATGGAGAACTAGGGTCTGGCACACCCAGTCCTCCTCTGAGCCAAACTGTGGCCAGAAAACCTCAGGTTTGCAAATTGGCTTCTTGGTCCAGACAAAACAACAGTATTTCATCATCTTTTGTTTCTCCTTGTCTTTAATCTGGGGACTGCTTCACCGTCAATTCAACAATTTCCCCAACAGACTATCTGGAGGAATATCCCTGGAGGGGACCTCTTCCCTTCTTTCCCCTCCTCCTGGGCCATTTACTTGGCCATCCTTTGTTCTCCTAGGCCTATAATTTTTATTCCCCATTTTCAGTTAGGTTGATAACCCCAGTGCCTGAGTTTCCCTGTGTACTCAACACCGCCCCCCCCGCCCCCCCACTGGAGGTTTCTTGCACACACTGGAACCCACTTCGTCTGTCTCCCGCCGTTCCCCTGGCAGGAGAACAGAACCGCGGATTGAGACGCCACACTCGCTTTGTATCTAGCCTACGCCTCAGTCACACACACTCAACCTCGAAAATTACCCAACCACCAAGGCAGTACTTAGAGTCCAATTTTTCTACCTTGGCTCGTGCATGAGGTTGCCTGGTTGCCATAGTGCCTGCTGGCTCTTTCCCTGTGTCACCTCCACTGTGTCCGGCACAACTATCTTGGGCAAATCTACAGTCGCAGGAAGCCGGAGAAACCCAAGCAGAATAGGCCACCAGAAAATTGGGTGGGGCACACCTCTCCCTCTGCTGGGGTCACTCCCCACCCCCCACACATGCAGATAATACCAACGACTCCCCAAAATCGCGAGAAACAAACTCACCCATCCAAAAATCAAAGGATGGACATGGAGGCACACAGTACAGCAGTAGCAAGACTTTAATGGCAGTCTTGCAAAATTGGGTGTCTGATAGGCAGGCACATCCAGGATGGCTACAGAAAGCAATTTATTCCCTAGCATGCAAATTCCTCCCCTGGTTGCTCATTGGCTGAGTACTACAGCGTGTGCAATCTTCCCAGACAGTTGCCTGTGTTCCATCTTTTTCCCCTTATAAGGTTATTTTTGGTTCCCTTCCCTGATTAAGTCTCTATTTTCTTAAGAATAGCACGTTATTTTCTCACTGGCCTTTTTCCATCTCCTGATTGTTTAGGAGCCTGCCAAGAGCTGGTGGCTGAAGATTGCTACATCTGCCAGCCCGCTTAGATGAGCCTTGAAAATTAACCATCAGAATGTTTCTTACATGTGAATAAAAGAGATTTTTAAGGTTGCTTTGTAACATTCATGCAACATTCATGCATAGAGGTATAAGTCTCCACCTAATGAATCAGAGACAACTTGATGAAATTATTAGTGTTTCTAATTTGAGAAAATAATCATATTTGGGTTATTCCAATAAATTATAGACTTCAATACAGTAGAGTCCTTTCCTTTTTAAAATCCATTTTCTACTTAAAATGCAAATATGTATTGTTTTAGTTGTTAAGTAGAAAATACCTAAGAGAAAATGCTGTTTCTTATGTGCTCTTAACTAAAAGTTGTTTTGACCATGAATGGAGGTTCCTAAGTCTTATTACTAATAAAAATCAGCTCTTATTAGAGACTGCTCATGTTTTGAGGAACTGATATCCTAACTTCATAGAGTCAGTGGTCCTGCCTCATAATTCTATAAATATGATTAACATCAAAATGAACTCTGATTCTAGGGGGAAAGAGTAAACTCAGAAAATTTCAGATAACAGGAAAACCTAGAACTGGCTTCTAATTTGACAACTTTTCTGAGATTGTAATTTCTTCTAGATTGGGCAACATTACAAATAAGCCAAATATCCCATTAGAGATGAGAATCCAAGCTCCTCCTCTGGTCCCCAGTACCTTTTGTTTGCAGCTAAGTCAGAAGACAAATACACATTAAAACTCATCAAAATCTGTAATGAGTCGAGACCATTTTCTTCTGGTGCATCTTTAAAGAGATGATAAGACATGTTAAAACTGATTTATATTCTGTCAGCTTTATTTGAGAGCAATGGTATTCAATATTTTAACCCATTTTTACTAACATTTTTGAAGAGAAAATAGTTTTGTTGTTGTTGTTGTTGTTTTGTTTTGTTTTTGCTTTTGCTTTTTTTGTCATCTTTAACAGAGTGAACTAATCTGTTTGGTTTAAAATCTTACAACAATGCCATATATATCTGATGGAATTTTACAAGAAGTTAAACAAAAAGGAAAGAACAATTTCTTTTTTAAATTTTTTATTTTAAAGATGTGGGGTACAATTCAGGGTTAGGTATACAAATGTTCATTATGCAGGCAAGAACCATTTCTTAAACAGGATTATATACATAGTGAAGTGACTGAATATATTATTTTACTATTTTAAATTTTACTTCATGCTTCTGATATGCCACATCAATTTTTTTGCTACTCATGTAGTCTTGAATTACAAAGTGAAATGTGGAAGAGATCTGCTAGAATCCATGAGGCTCAAGTTTCAACTATAGACTTTTCTCCTAATCACAAAAGCAAATTTTTTCAAGCCATTATCAGCCTACGGATCTTTGCAGTACCCAAAGAAACCAGTGTAGCTTCAGAGGAGAGAGAATATGACCATTTTTTATATATTCTCTTCAAGTTGGAAGGATGGCCAGGGAGCTTTTGATTCCACCCTTGGGAGCAGGTTGATCCTGGCAGAAGTCTCTAAAGAGCAACTTGAAGTTCCTACATCCCTACCTGATTTCTTCATAGCATTTTATTCACCAGTAAGTCTTGCCTTAGTATTAGGTTTTCTTTTCCAGTTTCCCTTGTTAATTTTAACATTTCTCTTCAGAACTAATGCAGTCATCTAATACTAGCAAGTTGTTGATGAATTACAAAACTTTTTTCTTGAAAAGTATAGAACAGAAGTAAAGGACAAGTTAAAGAAATGTACACTGAGTGGCTGGACTAGGTGTCTCACGTCTATAATCGCAGCAGTTTAGGAGGCAGAGACAAGAGGATTGATTGAGCCTGGGGGTTCAAGACCAGCCTGGGCAATGTGGTGAGTTCTTATCTCTACAATAAATGAAAAAATTACCCAAGCATGGTGGCATGTGTCTGTGGGTACAGCTGCTTGGAAAGCTGAGACAGAAGGATCACCTCAGCCCAGCAAGTTGAGGCTGCGGTAGCCATGAGCATATGGCTGCACTCCAGCCTGAGTGACACTCAAGAAAGAGAAAGAGGGGGAAGGGGAGGGGAGGGGAGAGAAACACTGAGTTCTCCACTGAGTGGAGAAATATGTATCTCTGTCTCAAGAGTGTCCTGGTACGAGTAACCTACTCACCGAGTGTCCTGGTACAAGTAACTTGGCCAATAGAACTGAGTAAGTCAGAGAGGGAGAGACAGAAACTTTCCAAAGATGAACTGGGCAGTTGTTGCCCTCTCCATGACATTGCATGCAGTCATATATTATGTGTGAAGTAGAATTGGGTACAGAATGGCTTTTTCCTACCACCTCATAAGTCAGAGTAAGAAACCATCAGCCCAGAGGAGGAAAGGGCATTTAACTTAATTTTCTCTGAGTTTAAATGATGTGGTTGTTTTTGCTTATACTATACACGATTTCCTCCTAATTCACCACTGTAGGCACCGGATATGGCTTAAGAGTATAAAAGAATTGGACAACTATGAGTGAGATTACACAGGAATATCACATTTCCAGAAACTGTGGTAATAGGTGTAAGAAACATGGAGATCCTTAGCTTGGTGGGTGGCAGAGTGCGATGTCAGTGATTTATGAACACTGGGGAACATAAGAATCATGGCCCCTCCTGCTCCCTTCTGTTCTCTAGCATGGCCTGTCTGTTGCTTTTTGCTTCACTGCTATTTATGCCTACTGTGTCCTCATTGCTGAACAGCAGCATGTTTTTATGTAGGTAGTAGGCTTAGATCTTCTGAGTCCTGACTCTGACTCTTTCTAAACTTATAACTTTATGGACATATTTTCATCTCTCTGAGAGGCCACCCCACATGCTTAACCCTTGGACTGTGGTGATGCCAGAATCCTACTCATAACATCTAGATAATGTTCTCCAGTGAACAAGGTTTTTTTCAAGTGCTCTTTCTTTCTTTTGTGCACTCGATCCCCCGAGTTGATAGATATGAAAATATTTTCTGAATTAACCTTAAAAAATAATCTGTTATATGAAAATAGATAAATCAGATGAAATTATGCACATATCAATTTGTAAATATATCAAAATGTATGTAAATATAAAAGTATACATATACTTATGTTTGTATAATATATAAAGCAAAATATATGAAACTAAAATGTTATATTGTACTCCACATGTACTTTATGTGATTTTTTTCCTGTGATTTTCTTTCTTTCTTTATATATTTTTGGCCTTCAAACAAACAGAAATTTCCCTCTTGCAGATTCATGGCTTTATCATTTTGTTTTATTTTTTTCCTTGAAGATTTAATAAGATCCTGCCTTTTGGCCCTTGGCTTGGAGCTTTCATCCTGTTATTGCATTGGTTTGGATCTTGCCAAAAAAACCTCTTGACCTTGTTCAAAATTGCTACAATAAAGGGCTCTGTCCCTCTTCTCGAATGGACATGCTACTCTAGAACTGATGAGCTGCCCCGTGAAACTTTACAGTCACTCCTATAAAGCTGTCAGCAGTGAAAACTGAGAGCGTTTAAGAGTAGGAAGTGTGAACACACTGATCATCCATAGTATCTTGAATGCTGATGAGAATTTGCCTCTGAAATGTCCAGAGCAACAAGACTGATATGGGGAAATGAAAGCATACATTTTGTATCAGTGAACAGTACATATTGCTACTTAGATCTAAAATAGCATCCATTTACATTGACCAGGATGATAAGTGAGAACTTCCAAGTCAGCCCTAGGAAAAGGGTGGGCAGGAACTGCTGGTGTTGGTGTCTTCCAGAAGTTCTCAGTATGCATGCACTTATACTTGCTGCATTTGACTTCGCATTTTTCTCCAAAGAAAAGTATTCCTATTTAACAATATTTATGGCATCATGAGATAAATAGGGATTGGACCAGCCCTTTTAAACTTTGGGAACTAAGAAAATATCATGTGTACAGCAGAGACTATAAATTCTTTTCCCCCAATATCTGATCTTCTCTTTTTCCTCAAATAGAAACCTGATTTTTGGCTGAGCACATTGCAGCCCATAATAAAAGATTCTATATCCAACCTCTCTTTTGAGCCAGAAGAGGACTGGGCTGAATCTTCATCAGGAAGATGTAAATGAATATATGTAGAATTTGGAAAGGCTGTCTCAGCTGACCATAAACCCATCTGTGCTCTCCAGTCATTCCTCCTCCATGTGGCCTCAACATTGCTATGATCACCACAAAGTGAACTTGAAAAAGCCACAGGCTGAAGATGGCAGAATAGACAGGAGCTCAAGTCTCTAATAATGTCATTGAGCCTATTCCAGTCCAGAGCTGTTGACTCAGGGCTTTCTCTATACAAGAAGGAAATACACTTCTCTCTTGTTTAAGCCACTGGTTATTGTTTTGTTTGTTATGTGAAGGCAAATTCTAAATTTTAAATATAGACAGGATTGATAACAGTGCTGCCCAGGGCCACATTAGAGCCTTAGAGAAGAGGAAATGTAGTAAAACTGATCCTGTCTTCATTTAAAGTTTTGATATTTAGTCCATTATGAATTTTTTGCATTTTAATTTTGAAAATACTGCGTTGAAATTCTTGCCCCTGAAAAGATAAAATAAAAATACTTTTTCCTATTCCTCTTATTAAGTATAACTCAAAACGGTGTAAATGCATCACATATACATGAGGTGTCAAAAAATATATACACATTTTAAGAATGACATTCGCTCAAAAGATGGCGTTAATCAAATGAATGGTAGCATTCCCATGCAGCAGTCAGGACAGTCAAATAAAATGGGAGAAAAATGGTTGAGTGAATGTCATATTATATGTAGCTACCATAATTCAATTCAACTTTGAAAAGTAATATATAGATAATGTCTCTTAAAATGTGTACACATTTTTGGCACCCTCTGTATTTAACTGTTTATGAAATAACCAAACTGTCTTTTCCCCCTCAATTTTCCTGTGCCCTTATTCCTTTTCCTCATGTAACTTTTAATATTTGACAAATAAATTTGGAATAAAATTTTAGATATAAGGAAAAGTATGTTTCTGTAGTACACAACAACACAAAAGCAATTTGCAGTTTCTCATCATCTGTTAGATCAAAGCCCAAGTAAGTAATGAAAAGTTTTCTAAATGCCAATGACTTGTCCCTTGTTATTCATAATTAAAGACAACATCCTTAGAGTAGTGTCTGGAACATGAGAAGCTCACCGATATGGACTAATGTTTATGACTCTCCAAATTTCATAAGTTGAAATTCTGACCCCCAATGTGATGGTCATGAAGGTTACTAGGTTATGAAGGTAGAGTCCTCATAAATAGGATTAGTGCCCTTATAAAAGAGACCACAGAGAGCTCTCTTGCTCTCTTTCTACCATGTGAGGACACTATTAGAAGTCAGCAGTCTGCAACTAGAAGAAAATCCTTATCAGACCCTAACCAATGCTGTCACCCCGATCTTTGACTTCTAGCCTCCAGAAGTATGAGGTATAAATTTCTGTTCTTTATAAGCCATCCAACCTATGATACTTTGTTATAGAATCCTGGACTGACTAAGGCACTCACTATAAGTGTTTTTTGAACAAGTGTTTGAATAAATAGATATTTGAAAGTTTATATGAATATTTATTTTGAAGTCAACTTGCATATTGACATGCAGAATTTTCCTATAAATGAATAGGAATGAACTTGCTGTTAAAAAGTCAGTTTCATAATGCTGCATTTTCATGCTCTGTCTCAAAAGAAGGCAGTGGCATTATTCTTTCATGTGGTATTTGGTTGTTTTGGTTCTATACAGATGCTTCTCAAACCCCACAACTAGAATATAATTTTCTTTTTTAAGTTCTTTTTAAAAATATAACACAAGATAATAACAAGCATTTCTTGGACACTTCTAGAACACAATTTTCTTTTTTGTTCACTATGGCACTACAAACACAACCATGCATATTACAGTTCTTTATTATATGCTTGTCAAGAGATTGACTGATAATATCTATGACTAACAGAATTATATGACATTTATTTACTCAGTATTTATTTATTGAGTGCTTACTATATTTCAGGCAATATTTTAGGGTATGTGGAACTATCAGTGAATGAATCAGATAAAAATCCTGCTCTAATGAAGTTTAAATTTTAGTTGAGGGTGTCAGGCAATCAACTAAATAAATAAATAAAATATCTGATATATCACACGGTGACAAGGGTGATGGAGAAAAACAAAGTAGGAATGGATGATGATGAGGAAGTAAGTCACACAGATATTGCTGGAAGAACACTGTTTATTTGCGGAATGAGCATCTGCAAAGAACTTGAGGTGAGAGAGTCTCTGGCAGGCAGCATTTTGAGTAAAACCAAGGTGACTAGTGTGACTAAAGTCAGATGAGGGGCAAGGTTGTAGGAGGCGAGTTAGGCAAAATATCCAGGGATGAAGTCAGATCTTCTCAGTCAGCATATGTACATTAGGCTTCACTCTGAGTGAGTTGAAAAGACATTGGGAGGTATTGAGGACATCTGTGACATGGTTGTCATCTGTTTTATCAGATCACTATAGTGTCTATACTACACTGTAGGAAGGAAGGGGCTGCCAGGAGATTTGCTGGGAATCTTATGCAATGGTCCATGGGAGAGAGATTGGTAGCTTGGACAAGGGTGGTATTATTGGTGGAGGTGGGAAGTGTGAGCCAGCAGATGATATTTAGTGTATGTAACTGCTTGAGAGGCCTTTTACACATTGGGATGGTGTTGCTGAATGGCTGTTGGATGTTAAAATCTGGAGTTTAAAAGTACAGGATGGAGAACTTAAAAATTGTAGTCAGCATGTAACGATGGTGTATGGGCTTGGGGTGATGGTACCAAAGGAATACCAAAAGAATTTCTTATACATTTCCCTGTGTTGTATTCTCCCTGAGGTGCCATAATGATCACCTTTGCATTGTCCTGGCTGGTTGAAAATGAAGACACCATAGTATCCTCATAAGCAGTTAAGCGGCATTAATATTGATTGCCACAAGGAATCAGAGAGGTGCCTTTCTTGTAACCATGAGACGAGAATAAAAAGTCAATACATGAAACATTTTTGAGAGTAAAGATAAAAGGATCTTGAGTTTCTGATGGTATATTTGACTTCTTGAACCATGGTTTGCTTCCACATACCTGTGGGCTTCTTTATTTTGTTAAGAAAACGACTCATATTTGTTTCAGGTACCATAATTTGGATTTGCTATTTTTTGCAATTAAATACACTCCAAAATAATACCATTTATAAAGTACTTGCCAAAGTCTGGTCTATTGGGAATTGCTCATTAATTCATTTATTTATATATTTATTTGGACCTCCACGTCAAAAATAGAATTAATGATAACTTTTTCTTACATCTGATCATCATTGGTGCATGCACAGATCCCTTCTATTCGGTTTAGTTAATATTTTAAATTATTCAATAATGTCGAACTTCTTTACTCTTTGTATTCCTTCTTTATGGGAACATATTTCTTTGAGGTTCAAATCAATTCACATAGAGGGATGATTGTTCCTTTGATCGGTCAAAGTTTTGTTGGTATCAGTGAGGACTTGATTTTTAGTTGTAAATCACTACTGCTATAACTAGCTTAATACAATCAAGAATGTGTCTTATCAGTTCCCACTTATTATACTGGCTAGGGAAGTCAGTAGTGGCTTTGGGGGCTACTCTTGTATTTTGATTTGAAGGATACTATACATAAAAACCAAGGTGTGCTTCAACTTATAATTTCTACACTTAGGTTATGAGTATTAATGAGTATATTTAATGAGTCTCTGGTCAAGGTAATTACACAGAAGAAGGCAAAGCCTCTAGGGACCACAACAAAAACAGTGAATTTGTTAGATAATTAAAAAAATACGTAAACAGTATGCATTGCTGAAGGACTCCATTCAGTCAAAACAGTGATTATCAATGTCTTCTCTGGGAACCATTTATGACTTTAACCACAGAAATTCCATGCCTTGGTTAATACGTTTTAAAAAATCACTGTACTGGACAACATGTTGAAAGGGAGAAGTACTGCTTTTCTTTCCAGGATTAAGTCTTGCCTGTATGATCATGGACTCTACATAACCTCCTTTGCCTGATCAATAAATTTAAGCTGCAGAACCAAAACCAATGTGGGAGTATGGAGAAACTTAGAACAAAGTCTTTTGCGGTATAAAAAATATATTTTTAGAAATGATTATTGAACAGTCACAGGGTGGCTGGCAGTTTACAGATTTCATGTCTATTTTAAGAGATTACTTTTTATTCATAATGAATTTAACTGTGGTCTTTTAAAAAAATAACTTATTGTGCTCTAGAAGATGTATTCATTTGACAAGTACAAGAAAGCTCTTTATTTCTTTGTTATAGTATCACTCATTTTATAAAGTAGCATTTTGAACAGAAATGAAAATGTTACCTAATACTATGCTTTAAAGTACATATCTTAAATAACAAGCAATCTGAACTTTACGGTGTGAGATGCTCAGTTGCTTTATTGTCACCTCTGTTCCACTTTCTATATTTTTTGAAAAGCTTGTGCATATCAACTGTAATATATTACCTGCACTTATATTAAATATATTTCCTGTTTCTAACTCCTTCTTTAAATGCAAAATTCAGTTGTGAAAACTCCAAATCTTCATTTGCATTCACAATAAACAGATGTAATCCTATACTTAGAGTAATATTGCTTTCAAGTGTATCTTCCAGAATTTACTACTTAAAATGAAGGGGGGAAAAAAAGGAAAGGAAAGAATTTAAGGAATTCCCAGAAATTGCAACAAGGTCTGCTTCTATGCTGATGAATGGCTCCTTGAGGAAAATCAGCTCTCTTATTAATGTAACATCTGGCTTGCATCTTGCATAAATAAAAACACAAGAGCGAGACAGAAGTAATGGAAGAGAGAAGACGGAAGATGGTATGTGGGTTTTCTAGCATAATAATTTCTAGCAGCCAGGGAATCTAATTAGAAGAAATGCCATTTAATAAGTCTCTGGTCAAGGTAATTACACAGAAGAAGGCAAGGCCTCTTGGGACTACAACAAAAACTGAATTCGTTAGATAATTTTTAAACTACTAAAAGAGTATGCATTGCTAAAGGACTCCATTCAGTCAAAACAATGATTATCAATGTCTTCTCTGGGGACCATTTATGACTTTAACCATAGAAATCCCATGCCTTAGTTAATACGCTTTAAAAAGCACTGTATTGTTCTCATCTAAACAATCAAATTTCTCTTTTCCTTTGCGCATTGTCAGTCTGGGAAAAGAGAGTAAACCTAATTAGCAATAGACACAGAAGCTAATTCTCGTGCTATTTACATAGATGAGTGAAATGGTTCCTCCTCTATCAGAAACATCACTTCTGACAATTTTGTTGGTGGCCAACTTGATATTAAAAGTCAATTCAAGCCGGGCTCAGTGGCTCAGCCTGTAATCCCGCGCCTTGGGAGGCTGAGGTGAGTGGTTTGCCTGAGCCCATGGGTTCGAGACCCGCCTGGGCAAGCGAGACCTCATCTCTACAATAAATCAAAAAATTAGCCGGGCGTAGTAGTGCGCGCCTGTAGTTCCAGCTACTTGGAAGGCTGAGTGGAAGGATCGCCGGAGCCCAGCAGATCGAGGCTGCGGTGGCCGGGAGCGGCCACTGCACTCCAGTCTGGAATACAGATTGTGACACCAAACCCCCCCCCCCCCAAAAAAAGTCAATTCAATGTTTCTAGAACTAAATCTTGTTTTTGAGTTTTCCAGATGTATAAACTGAAGCAATGAATTGAAATTAGATAACATGGGCTGGTATCAGATAATAAAAAAAATCAAGTAGTAAAAAACAAAAAAATAAAATAAAAACTAGACTGAGGGCTTTAGGTGAGAACAATACAGTGCTTTTTAAAGCGTATTAACTAAGGCATGGGATT
>CAUYQG010009792.1:0-17712 GCA_963574415.1 Tarsius wallacei
AATGGCAGTAAATACCTGTCTGGGGATGGGGGGACACTTCTTACAAACAAGGGTGCCTGAATGAGACATATTTGTGTACCTAACCCTTAAATGTACCCCTCAATATCACAATAAAAAAATAAATAAATAAATAAAAAATTAAAAAATAATAATAAAAAAAAAAGAGCCCAGCACCGCACCTCTCGCTCCTACTTCCTCTCACCCTGTGATCTGCACACACCAGCTCCTCTTCACCTTCCGCCACAGGAAGCAGCCAGAAGCCCTCACCAGATGCAGATGCGAGAGCCGTGCTTTTTGTACCGCCCGCACAACCGTGGGTAAGTCAGCCTCCTTTCTTCATAAATTACGGCGTTTCAGGTATACCTCCAGAGCAATACAGACTAAGACAACATCGCTAACATATTTGCACACAGAATTTTATTTGCATCTGTGATGACTTCAGCAGAACAGATTCCCAGAAGGAAATGGCCGGGTGATGGACAGCATGGGATTCTCGACACACACCGTCAGATCAGCTGTCACTTAGCCTTTGTGGATTCACACTGCAGCCAGCTATGCACAGCAAGACTGGTCCTGCTGAGACTTGGGACATTCATGTCTAAAGTTAGAACAAAGTGAAATAAATTTTGCTCAGAGAATTTCGCGATCGCTACTGAAATATTCATCAACATCTGGAAATGTCACAACAAGCATTCCATAGGAATGCAACCACGGTTCCTCCAGCCCTGGCATTGTGACCTCCCAGGGTCATGAGAAGGGATTCTCCCCACCCACCCCCTCACCCTCCAGCTTTTCTTCTGGGCCTCCGAGAGCTCCCACCTCAATGCAGCTCTGAAGGCGGGAGGCCCCTGAGTGCCTCTGGACTGTCCTGAGAGCCAAATCTGTCTGGGGAAAGAGAAAACATGTTTCCTCTTCCCACTTGCTAATTTCCTCCTTTACCAGAAGAAGGATTTGCTTTTGCTCCCTATAGGTAAATGCATTTGGCTTCCAAATAAGACGGGGAGAATCCAGGGGTTTCCACACACCCTGCCCATTGCGCCAGCCATTCCGTCTCACTGCCAGCACAGCAGCCAGTTGGGCTTAATGTCCCTGTGTTCCTGTGCTGTCCGTACCCCCTCTGCAGTGCCGGAAATCTGAGCTCTGCCTCCCTTTGTCCGTGGACAGCAGTGCTCGACGTTTGTGCTTCCGGGGAAAACAGCCCTGACTCTGCTCAGAAAAGTAAGAAGTTGCTAGAGATGCAAAAGAGGCCAGGGATCCCGGAGGGTCCACTTGGCCAGGTCTCCTGGCACTTTCCAGGCGAGTCGTTGCTCTCAGAAGAGCAGGATACCTCCAGGAGAGCCACTGTCATTAGAAGGAAGAAGGGCGCTCTCCAGGCAGGCAGAGGTGTGACGAACGCTCACTCAGACACCCAGGTTGGCAGGTGGTGCTAAGTCCTCCCAAGATGTCCCCGTCCACATGGCTCCTTATGCCCACATCTTGGACCCAGAGGTCGTATAGTGACTGGTACAGATGACGAGCCTGGGCATCTCAGGGGACCTGGATTTAAATCCCAGCCCTGCCACCTGCTGCAGTGTGACCCTGAGTGTCATTGACCTTGTGAAGTCATAGCTTCCTTGTCAGGTGATAAGAGACAAGTGAGATATTATACAAGCACAGTTCTCCAAATCGTGCCACAGAGCAAGCTCTCAGTAGATAAGTCACTGTCACCACTGCAATTGTCCCCATGACTTGTCCAGCCAGAGCATCCATCTCCTGATGGGAAGAATCTCAGCACACTGAGAGTTCATTCCTCACCTGGTTCAGGTGTGCCTGGGGGAAGGCGGGCCTTCCTATGGAACAAGGCATGCCTGTCCCCTTGTCTATGGTGTAAGCACAGTCCAGGATATCCCTCCAGCACATGAAGTCTTGCAGGGTGTGGGATCACTGTTCCTCACACCTTACCTGAACATCAGGGCACATGACCACCTTCTGATAGACCCACTCCTCTCTTCCAGGTCTGGCTATCCCGGTCTGCCTCAGATTCACGCAGGAACCAGCCCTGCCACTGGTGTGGTTGGGAGACCCGGGCCTGGAGAAATGGTGCCGAGAAGTCCCAGCCCTGGTGGATGCAGGCAGGGCTACTCTCTCGGTAGCAGGTCTGACTGCGTGCATCCACCCAAGATGGGCCTGGACTGTTTCCTCCCTCCCTCTGAAGTGGGGTCAGAGTGCTAATTCACAGACACTGACACAGAGTTACAAGTAACAAAGAGAGGTTTATTAGCCAAGGTTTAGCCAGCCGGCGACCACTCGCTGGACATGCAAGTCCCAAAGTGAAGACCCCGTCCTGAAGCAAGGGAGTGTCTTAAGTAGACCTAAACCACATCCTGGCTGGAATTGAGTCTGGGGGCTTTCCAACAGGGGCTTTCCAACGGCCAAACCGCAGCACCCTGCTGGCCCAGATATTAGCCAATCAAGCGACACCAGCGCCAGTGGGGTTCACAGAAGCAGAAAGAAGCCAGGTTAGCAACCAAGCGTAGCCAGCAGGCGAGGCTTTCAGTTTCCAAGAAGAAGCTTTTATCTGTGTGGAAGATTAAGCACAAGCTTATCTTTCAGCCCCCTTTCACATTCCCCACTTTCAGTTGTTCCTGGAGTCAAATCGTTGACTCTTTGTATAGGGGGTTATATTGAGTTCTAAGAACCGTTATTTTTATGGGTGAGATACTGTTTTTAACATAGTTTAGGAGGCTTTTAATAATGCAGGGCCCTACAGTAATGCCTATTAAGAGCAGGAGGAGTGGCCCTGCTATTGTTGAAATTAGGGTGGTGAGCCAGGAGGACCAAGAGAAGAGGCGTTGATACCAGTTTCCCGAGGCTTGATTTTGTAACTCTCACTGTTTGATATTTTCCCTTACTTGGGCCAGAGTTTTGTGTATCATTTCAGACTGATTAGCATAAAAGCAACAGGTTTCTCCCAATGCCACACACAGTCCCCCTTGTTTCATAAAAAGGAGGTCCCGTCCTCGTCGATTTTGGAGTACCACTTCCGCTAAGGAGTTTACTTGTTGTTCTAACCGGGATATGCTAGATTCAGGTAAGCTTAGGTCTGCATTAACTTGTTTGCTTAATTCTCTGAGATTTTGATCTCCTATGACTAAGGAAGCTATACCCAGAGCAGTTGACCCTGCAATACCTAGACGTACAAGGAGTGTCACTAATACAGGGACTGCGCGCTTAGCTCATGCAAGGTTTAAGAGTCTGAGATGCTCTCGTCCTTCTGTTCCCTCATATATGTACACTTGGGGCAAGATGTGCACTAAGACACAGAGGTCTGAAGCGTCTCAGAAATGCTGCAAGGTTACACATGGGGTTACGCAAACCAGGTAGTGGGGGGGTGGGCAACAGCCATGTGAGGGTTTTTAGAGTCTTGAGGAATTGAAACATTTACCCAAGAAGAGGCATTGCAAGACGCCTGAAAAGGAGAACGATTTTATATGATAGTATGGGGAATGAAGACAAGTTCCCTGCCCTTGGAGATCCCCCAGGGTGAGAAACAGGTTTTGGCCCCAGGGGCACAGTCCCTGGGACTGGACTGCAGTTAAGTTGAGGACACGTATGTGTTCCTCTGTGCTGCCTATTGAGGAGGTAACTCCAATGCCTATGTAATAAAGGGGATGGGTATCCAGGCACAACCCACAGGTCTTTGCTAAGTCAGGGCGGGTGACATTGGCAAGCGGGTGAATTGCCGACAGCGTAGGAAGAAACTGATTTTCGGTTAGAGGCGAGGTGGGCGAGGAAGCAGCAGGTGAGGGATTAGGGCTTTCCGCCATCGTAGGATTGGCAGATTCGGGCATACGGAGGATTGGATTGCGGATTGGACCCACAGGATTGAGGGTGTGGGGAGCAGGTTTTCTTTGTATGGTAAATGACATTCCAGGGCCAAACCCTAAGACATATATTCTGAGCCCCCACATCTTCCCCGTTTCCCACGCTTTATGAATACTGAAAGCATCCCAGAGTATAACTGTGAGATTTAGCGGGTTCCAAACTCCTTTTTGAGTACAAGGAGGAGCGGGCTTTTCCCTGCGGAGGCTTATGTAAGGGTCTCGGTTTTTCCATAGTTTCACAGCCACATGCAGCACAATGGAAATGCCCCCCCGATTTGCGGCAGTGGGCAGGTCCGGATGCCGGGCAGGCATAAAAGCTAAGGGTTGCAAGCATTTTTTCATAATCCAGAGTTCTACACCACTTTTGGGGGCTCCGTAAGTTGGGTTTTAGGTTACAAAGATTAAAATTAAAAACAGGTTGCCCGTCCCCACTGCAGGTGGATAGCACAGCCCCAGTGACAGAGTCTCTTAATTCCCAAGAATAGTTTCCCGGGGCATAGTGGTACCGTGAATGAGGCTCATAAGCCTCATACTAGGGAAGGCTTATAAGAAATATAATTAAGAGACCGGGACCCGCAAGAGTCTTATCTTTAGGGGATCCTCCTCGGAGCTGGCTTGACGACTTTCTGTGTCTCCGGGGGCAAGGTGGTGGCTGCCTTTACTCGCAAGTGATGAATCCAGGGATGGACGCCGCTGACTCTGGTGGCCTTAGGAGTTGTTAGGATAACCACACAGGGGCCTTTCCACTTTGGGGTTAGGGCTTCAGTTTTGTGCCGTTTTATCCAGACCTGGTCACCAGGCTGAAACAGGTGCGAGCTCTCCGGAGCCGGTTTCAGGAAGGGTGCCTGCACAGTATTCGTTAAAGCCTGTTGAATTCTTTGAAGAGGCTGCAGTGACTGACGCAAATTATGATTAGACAGTTCTAGTGCACTTTCTAGTCCAATTTTTGGGAGCAATGGCAGGGGCCGTCCAAAGAGGACTTCAAAGGGGGTTAGACTTTTGATGTAAGGGGTACACCTGGCCCTTAAGAGGGCATAGGGAAGGAGTATTACCCATCCTTCGCCAGTCTCCAGGGTTAATTTAGTTAAGGTCTCCTTAAGTGTCTGGTTCATTTTTTCTGCCTGTCCTGAACTCTGGGGATGATAAGCACAGTGTAAATTCCAATCCCCAAGGTTTTTGCAATACCTTCCGTAAGTTTTGAAACAAATGTCTGAGCCTACTGAGATGGGTAGACCATATCTCGGAATGATGTCATTCAGGAGCTTTTTAACTGTAACCGAAGCAGTTTCAGTTTTTGTGGGAAATGCTGCGACCCATCCCGAGAAGGTGTCTACTAATACCAGCAGGTATTTATATTCACGCTGCCCAGGTTTTATTTCTGTAAAATCGATTTCCCAGTGTCTCCCGGGGGTTAATCCCCTGTCTCGGACCCCTTGGGTAGATACACTGACCTTAGCGTTGTTAGTCTGCTGACGAGGTATGCAGCCTTGTATGAGTTCTTGGGCGAGCTGGTACAGGTGGGGAAGGTAGAACTCCTTTCTTATAAGCTCGGTCAGCTTAGTCTTTCCCAAGTGAGTTCCCTCGTGAGTTGTCTTAGGAGCTGTTGTCCTAAGACTCATGGCAGGAAGATTCTGCTGTCCTGAAGCTGCATTCACCCGTCAGGGTTTGTAGAGGTAAGTAATTTTTGTGCAGTGAGAAGGTCTTCTGTGTATTTTGGCGGCTCACATAGAATTGGAGGAGGCAGCGCTTGTAAACAGGTAGCTCTGCGATAGGCAGCATCCTTGGCCGCCTGGTCTGCTTTTTTATTGCCAATTGCTTCCTCAGAATTTCCTTTTTTGTGGCCCGGGCAGTGGATGATGGCTACCCTTTTGGGGGCCCAAACCACTGCTAGGAGGTTTAAAATTTCTGTCTTGTTTTTAACAGTTTTCCCTTCTGCTGTGAGCAACCCTCTCTCTTTGTAGATTGTCCCATGTACGTATGCAGTTGCAAATGAATATCTGCTGTCAATATAAATGTTAATAGTTTTCCCTATGCCCGCTTTCAGAGCTTCCGTTAGGGCAATCAATTCTGCTTTTCGGGCCGACATTCCCTGGGGGAGAGGCTCAGCCCACACGGTCCCTTGCAATGTAACCACTGCTGCCCCCACATACCTGACTCCGTTCTGCATGAAACTGCTGCCGTCTGAGAAAAGGGTCAGGTCAGGGTTTGTGCATGGGACATCCGTTAAGTCCGGTCATAATTTCTGGAGGGATTCTGTAATCTTGAGGCAACCGTTGGATCATCTTCTGGCAGCAGGGTTGCAGGATTTAGGTTGGTAGTGTGTTGGAACTTGATGCACGGCTGGTCCAGGAGCAATGCTTGATAATGGGTTAATTGGGCGTTGGATATCCATTTTTAGGGGCCCCTTGGAGAAGAGATTCCACGGCATGTGTGGTTGTAATGATTAGATCTTGCCCCAATGTTAATTTGTCTGAATCTTTAACTAGCATGGTGATGGCTGCAATGACTCGCAGACAAGCTGGCCAGCCCAAGGCTACTGGGTCCAGTTTTTTTGACAAGTAGGCCACCGGCCTATTCCAAGGGCCAAGTTTTGGGGTTAGGACCCCCCGAGCAACATCTCTTCTTTCGTTCACAAAGAGGTGAAAGGGTTTTTTAATATCTGGTAAGGCCAGGGCTGGGGCAGACATTAGAGCAGTTTTTAGAGCCTGGAGGGCTTTTTCTCCTTCCGGGATCCATTGGAAATTGTTTTCTGGCCCCTTTATGATATTATACAGGGGTTTGGCAAGTTCAGCAAACTTCGGGATCCACAGCCGGCAATATCCCACAGCCCCCAGGAATTCTCTGGTTTGCCTTTTGTTTTTCGGGGCTGGGATGTTAATTATGGCTTGGATACGCTGGCTAGCCAGGGTTCTCTTACCTGCTTGGAGGACATACCCAAGGTAAACAGCTTTATTTACGCAAAGTTGGGCCTTCTTTGCTGACACCCAGTACCCTGAGGCCTGAAGTTCCTCCAGAGGGTGTTTAGTAGCATGCAGGCAGTCTCCGTCTGACTCAGCTGCAATTAACAAGTCATCGACATATTGTAGTAGAGTTACCTCAGGATGTTGACGTCCATAGGCCTGGACATCTCGACAAAGGGCCTCATCAAACAATGAGGGGGAGTTTTTAAATCCTTGCAGAAGGTGGGTCCAAATCAGCTGGCCACAGGTCTCTGTGTTAGGGTCAGTCCGTTTAAATGCAAATAGGGGCTGACTTTGTTTGGCTAGTGGGATGCTAAAGAAGGCATCTTTGAGGTTTAGGACGGTATAGACCTGCCTCTCTGGGGGAAGTCCACTTAGGAGGGTGTACGGGTTGGGTACCATTGGGTGGATGTTTTCTACCATCTTTTAACCTCCCTGAGATCTACTACTGGGCGGTAGTCCCCAGTGCCCACTTTTCTGATGGGGAGGAATGGGGTATTCCAGGGTGAATAGCACAGTATCAGAATGCCAGCTTCTTGTAGGCGCTGAATATGGATCGCTATGCCTTTCCGCGCTTCCTGGGATATGGGGTACTACCGTACCCTTATGGGAGTTGCCTGACTTTTAAGCTGTACAAGGACTAGTGGCTGATGAGTCACCCGTCCAGGTGGGTTTGATTCAGCCCATACACGGGGAAACTCAGATTGCAGCTGGGCTAGAAGGAGAGTGCTTGGTGCAGGCGTGTCAAAAGGTAGCTTACCTTTTGCCAGCAGTTATTCCTCGCTTAGAGGAACAGTGATGAGGATCTTCACCGATTGTTCCGGCTGGTTTAGGCTTACTGTTGCTGTGGTTTCTTGGAAGCCTATACTGGCTCTGAGTTTGTGTAAGAGATCTTGTCCCAGGAGCAGGAATGGGCAGTCAGGCATTACTAGAAATGAATGGGTGACTTCTCCCCTCCCCAGATTTATCATCTTTTTGGCGGTCCAGGGGCATAGTTGAGTTCCAGTTGCCCCCTGGACCAGGGTTTGCTTATTTTGTAGGGGTCCGCTATATTTTTGAAGAACTGAATTAGCGGCCCCCGTGTCCACCAGAAAGTGAATGGGTTCACCCCCCACAATAAGTTTGACCCTGGGTTCCGGGGGAGCATTGACAGAGCCCCAGCCCCATCAGTCAGTTTGTAATTGGAGCACCAGAATGTGTTGTGGTGGATATTTTCCTGGATGTGGAGGACGTCCCTGTGTTCAGGGTGACTTGTTTGGACAGTTCTTCACCTAATGCCCCAATATTTTGCAGTAGGCACTTTGATTTTTTGCTAATGGAGTTTTTTTCTGGCACCCTTGCTGCCCCTCTGTACTGCTGGCTGCTTTGGCCTGGTTTCCTCCAAAGCGGCAACTTTAGCCTTTTTTTTAGCCTGTTTATCTTTGAGAGAAACCCTGGTGTTATAGACTTTCTGGGCTACCTCTGTTAGCTCTGATAAGCTTTTTCCTTCAAATCCCTCAATTTTCTGTAACTTCTTTCTTATATCTGGGGCCGACTGGGAGACAAAGTCTGTAACTCGCACCCTCCGGTTTTCTGGGGCCTCTGATTCTATTGGGGTGTATGTCCAATAAGCTTCCATGAGGCGTTCCAGAGAAGCAGTGGGAGACTCCTGCAGACCCTGCGTAACCTTACTTACCTTAGACAAATTTGTAGGGTGCCTAGTGGCAGTGCGGAGACCCCCGTTAGAGTCTGGCGATAAGTGGTGAGATGCTCCCTACCGTGATCGGTGTTAGGGTTCCAGTTAGGCCTCTCGGTGGAGAAGACATGTTCCACGTGGGCCTGCTCTGCTGGCCTGCCATCAGCCCTAGGACCAGCTTTCTTGCTTCCTGGCGAATTCACTCCCTCTCTTCTGCAGTGAAGAGAGCCTGGAGGAGCTGCTGGCAGTCATCCCATGTGGGCTGATGGGTGAAGAAAAGAGTTTCCAAAAGAGATATGAGGCTTAGAGGTTTTTCAGGGAACGGCGGGTTCTGATTTTTCCAGTTGTAAAGGTCACTAGTAGAAAAGGGACATAGGTCGGGCTCAGTGGCTCAGCCTGTAATCCCACACCTTGGGAGGCCGAGGTGAGTGGATTGCCTGATCCTGCGGGTTCGAGACCCACCTGGGCAACTTGGCAAGACCTCATCTCTACAATTAATCAAAAAATTAGCCAGGCGTGGTTGAGCATGCCTGTAATTCCGGCTACTGGGAAGGCGGAGGCGGAAGGATCGCCGGAGCCCAGGAGGTCAAGGCTGCGGTGGCCGGGAGCGGCCACTGCACTCCAGTCTGGGCGACTGAGTGAGACTCCAACTCAAAAAGAAAAAAGAAAAGGGACATAGACTGGAAAGGGCTGGGCTCCCATCCCACCTGCATTGAACCCTGGGGCTTGTCTCAGAGGGAGCATTGCTGGCGCTTGCGCCTCTGGGTTTTCCGAGGATGAATCTGGGCTCATTGGCTTGTCAGGGGCTGCTGGGCCTTCTGAGGACTAATGGGGAAGAGGAGGGTAAATGGGCTGGTAGGAGAACCCACTCCTAGTATGCGATGGGCTGAGAACCCTCGGGCCCCCTGCTCCCGTCCAGGTGCAGGGTACAGTGGGGAAGTCTCATCGTCCCCCTGTGGGCTTTGGAGGACTGGAGGTCTAGCCTTGGGAGTTTTCTGCAAGGTTAAAACATGAGAAGAGTTATTTTTCTCAGCTTTCTTCATCCACGGTGGTTGTTGCATCACCAGAAGGTACCAGGCAGTGATGTACAGGACTTGATCTGGGTGGCATCGATAGATGAACTGTCAGACCTTTTCCACTATAGTGGGGTCAAAGGTCCCTCCGACAGCCAGCCACAATTAGGGAAGATAGGCCATTCGAGGGTACAGAAAGTGGTTAGTTTACCTGGTCACCCGACTGCTGTGCCACTTTCTGGAAGCCCTTAAAATGGCAAAAGACCATCTGTAAAGGGGTGCCAGGCTGAGAACATTGTTGTCCCATGATATCAACAGCGATGACAGACACAATAGTGACAAACACCAAACATGAAAAGACAAGGACAAGAACTGAACAAAGAGACCTGACTGCCCGAGGGCAATACTGGAGGACCCAGTGATGTTTCACTGGGACCTCGGACCCAGGAATTAGTGCTGCATCCAGCTTTCCTGTAGGCCCTACCAGAAGTGTGCACACTCAGAAAATCAGAAACCTGACTCAACTCTCTGAGGGCTCCAGGGGCATTGTGAGTCTGCCAGGAATACAGGCTCAGATGAACTCCGAGAGTTCGTAAGTACACAGTCCCACAAGGCCCATCAGTTGAAAGGGTGCAAATTAAGCTCTTGGCTATCCCGGACGAGCTCCCAAATGAAATGGGGTCCGAGCGCTCAACTCACAAACTCCAACACAGAGTTAGAAGTAACAAAGAGAGGTTTATTAGCCAAGGTTTAGCCAGCCGGCGACCACTCGCTGGACATGCAAGTCCCAAAGTGAGGGCCCTGTCCTGAAGCAAGGGAGTGTCTTAAGTAGACCTAAACAACATCCTGGCTGGAATTGAGTCTGGGGGCTTTCCAACAGGGGCTTTCCAACGGCCAAACCACAGCATCTGCTGGCCCAAATATTAGCCAATCAAGCAACCCCAGCACCAGTGGGTTTCACAGAAGCAGAAAAAAGCCAGGTTAGCAACCAAGTGTAGCCAGCAGGTGCAGCTTTCAGTTTCCAAAAAGAAACTTTTATCTGTGTGAAAGGTTAAGTACAAGCTTATCTTTCAGCCCCTTTCACATCTCCCCCTCCCTTCTTTCCTGTCTCTCTCCCTCTTTCCCTTCCTCCCTCCCCTCATTCCTTCCTCTCATCCTTCATTTCTTCCAGTTTTCTTCATTTTTACATTTTTTGTTCTTTAAAGTAAGTTTACATATAATGAAATGCAAAGGCTCTAAGGATGGTTTTATAAATTCTGACAAATAAATATACCCATGTACACGCCAGCCCCATCAAGATAGAGAACATTTATTTCCAGCACCACGAGAGTCCCATGGTGTCTTTCCATCAGGTATGGTGGCACTCCCTGCCCCACCCCCAGGCCACCACTGCCGGACTCTCTGCCTCCTTCGCTGAGTTCTCCCTCTTCCAGAAGTTCTTGCGGGTGGAACCACACAGCATGCAATCTTCAATGTCAGCTTTTCAGGGCACCTCGCCCTTGCAACTTATTCCTATTGTGCGTTGTTTCTGTGTTTCTGAGGAGCGTCCAGGTGTGTGGATGTGTCACCACCCGGCCCCCCACCCCACCTGCCTGATGGCACTTGGGCAAGTCCTTTAAGCTCTCTGCACCTTCTTTTCCCTGACCATGATATAAGAATAATAAAAGTACCCACCCGCTGGGGCACTGGGAAGACTCCATGAGGGAATCACACCCAGCACATAGGGCAGTGCCTGGCACACTGGCAGCATAATGGTAGTGATGATGGTGACGATGATGATGGTGCTTTCAGCAGTGGCCGCAACACTTGCTCATCCCACCTGAATGACTGCCTTCCCCCAACCTCTCACTTTTAGCCATGGTTCAAATGAGGCAAAGCCTCCACTCTCCAGGCTAACCTTTTACAACACAAAACTGACCATGACACACCTTTGTGAAGTCCACCCATGGCTCCCATAGTCTTCAAGAACCAGTCCAGACACGGTGACCTAGCTCAAGGGTGCCCTCAGAGACCTGACACGTGCTGACTTGCCAGCTCACCACCCTAGCAAATTTATACAAGCCTTGCAGCCAAACACCTACAGCCCCCTCCCCATAGCCCAGGGCTCTCTTGCCCCGGGACATTTCTAAATGCTCCCACCCTGTCTGCCTGGCTAATTGTCATGCTCCTTTCAAGATTCAGTCTCCTCTAAGGAGCCTTTCCTGACTTCCCCAGATGTAATCACTTCCCGTTCTGGGCTACAGTAACAAACTGAGTATACTTAGGGTGTGGTTTTGCACATTGGCAAATATGATCCTTTGAGTACGTGTGGGCTCTTCCTAGACAGAAAAGTGTTTCTGTTTCTGCCTGACACACAGAGTAGGCTCAGAAATCATTGCTGAATGGATACCTGGGTGGGTGGGTGAGTGGGTGGACGGATGGATGGATGGATGGATGGATGGATGGATGGATGGTAGGATGGATGGTAGGATGAATAGTAAGTAGGATGAATGGATGGATGAGTGGGTGAATAGTTAAGTAAATCAATGGGTGGATAAAGGGGAAGGCAGATGGGTGGGTGGATCAATTGGTAGATGAATGAGCCAGTGGGTTGATGGATGGGTGGGGGGGGTGAACGGATAAATGGCTGAGAGGATGAGTGAGGTGATGGCTGGATAGGAGGATGAATGCACAGATGGGAATGGGTTGAGTGAATGCACGGATGGAGTTGGATGGATACAGGTAGATGGGTGGATGTAGAAGCAGGGAGATAGAAGGTGACTTGGGGTAGATGGATAGGTAGGTGGGCAGATTGATGTATATTGATGGAGTGGATGAATGGATTGGGTGGATGAATAGATAGGTTAATGGGTTGGTAGGCAGGTGGATGGATGGGTGGATAGGTTGATATGGGGTTGGGTGGATGGCAAGGTGGATAGATGGTGAGGGGTGTGAGGTAGAAGTGGTGCAGTTTAACTGAGTCCAGTGTATGTGCCACAAAGGACATGGTGAAATCCTCATCTCACATTCACTCTTAACAGGGTCCCTTCTGTAGTGGGACTGCTCAGATACAGAGAGGTCTCTGCCAAGCATAATTTGATTATATTTTTAAATGGCCAGACAAGACTAGAAGGAGGATGAGCCTCCTGCTTCACTTCCCCCCCGTGGGAACCTACCCTGACCCCCACCATGAGACTGTCTTTCCCCAAGTCCTTCCTCTCCCTTGATCCTTTTCTACAAACCCCACTCCCTCCCCCACTGCCCTAGGCCATGGCCACTGGAATCCTAGGAAAAGGTGTATTAGGACAGAGGCTATTAGCTGGAGAATATTCAGAAACTGTGCTGACAAATGGCCCATCTCATAATGGTGGAGTCAGGTGATGGACGCATAGAAACAACACAAATAAAAATAGCAACAGCAGCAAATATGCATCGAGCACTGATCACAGGCCAGACACCCTGCTGAGGCTTCACGCTCACCGCAGACGCTAGAGGAGCAGTCTTCCAACTGCACAATTTTGTTAGAGCTTTCGTCAAAGGGACGATTCAACCTTTGGATCAATTCAGTCTTGTGACTGTTGATTCTGCAAATGCCAGGGACTGACGGGTGAGGAAAGTCACCTATGGCCATTCTCTCCTTGCCCAAAGGTAAATGGAGAGATGTCTTTTGTATGGGGCCACTCACCACCCTGGAAGAGAAACAGATACCATCCATCAATCTGGAAGGCGGGGGAAAGGGTATAAAGTACACTCCTGACAAGGAGGCAAGAGACATTGCACTGTCTTCAAGCTTGGGCCCAGTGCCACCGTGTCAATGTACTGTGCTGGATTAGAAAACCGATAACAGCCCTGCCAGTCTCACGAAGAGCCAAGGCAGAGCAGTATGGTGATTAGTGTAGCTTGTCCTAAACGCCAAAATTATGATGAGGAGATTAACAGGGAGCAGAGCCCATCTGTGGCTTCCCTTGTGAACAGCCGAGACTTTATGGCCCCCAGAACAGGCCAGAGCAACCGTGTGAAGCCTGCTGCCTGTATCTGACCCACTATGCTGTCCTGTGCACCAAGGTGGTCTCCATGAGGCCACTCCCATTGACACACCAAATGCTCTGTCTCTTCCTTCTTTGAAAACCTGTTCTTGACACTGACAAGGTCTTCTTTTTTGACCAAACTTTAGTCAGACTCCTCTGAGCCTTCTTCTCAACCTTGGCCTATTTTTAGCAAGAATCCTGCTAAGTGTGTTTTGAGGGAATCCCCCACCCTTGATATCTGATCAAAGTCCTTGGCCTCAGCAAGCTGAGGGTTCATTCCTCACCTGGCTCAGGTGTGCCTGAGGAAGGGCACAGGGCAATGGGAGGGGTCAGACCTTGTCAAGGTCAGCACAGCGTCTGGTACCGGTACTGGTAATAGTAGGTACTTGATGAGTATTTGTTGAATGAATGAAAGATTGAATGGGGGAAGACTGGTGGAATAATCGTTGTATGGAGGGTTGTGAGTGGAAATAGATGGTTTTGTTTTAGGCAGAGTGAGTTTGAGATCTGGTGGACATCTCACTGCAAATGCTAAGTTGTTCATTGAATGTATAAGACTTGAGACCCTGGGAGAAGCCAAGAGGTAAGTCTGAGGCATCATCAGCACATCCATGGTATTTAGAGCTAGGGGACTGTCTGGGATCTCCTAGGGCCAGAAGAAAAATAAACGAAGAGTCTGAGAAAGTTATCTTGGGTCATTAGATACTTTAAATTCAGGGAGACAAGGAGTAACATACTTGAGAGACTGAGGAGGATGATGAAGAAGTTTGAAAAAGGAAAAGGAAATGGAGAGATCACAGAAGTAGAAAGAACAACGTGTTGAATGCAGGGAATGGCCCACCCTGCTGACTTCTGCTGAGGAAGTAAGCCAGTGGAATCAGAGAAGTAGTCACTGGAGTTGGTAACACAGAGCTTGGGGGTGACTTGAACAGAAGCCAATTTGGTAGGATAGTCAAGACGGAAGCCTATTTAGAATGTATTCTAGAGTCATCAGGCAGTGAGGTACTAAAGACAGCCTGTGAAACTTTGCTATGAAAGTTGCCAAGAAATGGGATAGTAAGTGGAGAGAAATGTGGGATGTAAAAGAAAGAAAATTATCCTGACACGTGTTAAAACAGCAAGAAAGACTTTATTCAAGAGTATTGCAATGGAGAGAGAGAGAGCGACCTCAGCTCTGCATACAAGAGTAACCAGGGGATTTATAGCCAATGAGCAGAGTGAGGGAGCCAGTGAGTGAAAGTTACTAAGAGAAGACATCAGGGTAAGGGGATTCTTTCTTAACTAGCTCAGCAGAGGTGTGGGGAGCAGTGGTCCCTGCATCCCGCAAGCCCTCTTGTGCTGCAAGGACATCCTGGGCTGTGTTTATGCCACAGAAAAGGGGATAGGCATGCCTGTTTTCATGGGAAGGCCCCTCCCATTGCCCTTCCTCAGGCACACCTGAACCAGGTGAGGAACGAACCCTTAACGTGCTGAGATTCTTACCAAAGAATCTTGTTAAAGGGAGGCCAAGGACTTTGATCAGATATGAAGGGTGGGGAATTCCCGCCAAACACACCTAGCAGAATTCTTGCTAAAAATAGGCCAAGGTTGAGAAGAAGGCTCAGAGGAGCCTGACTAAAGTTTGGTCAAGAAAGAAGACCTTGTCAGGGTCTTCAGGACACTATCACAAAAGGACACTACCATATGTAAAGGAGAAAAAAATTCCTTTCTAGGAAAGGACAACACCATGTGCCCACTTCCTCAAGACAAAGTCTTAAGAATCATCCTCAATCCCTTTCTTTCCCTACATTAGCGGTTGTCAACTGGACTGATTCTGCTCCCCAGGAAACACTGGGCAAGGTCTGGAGACAATTTTCATCGTCATAACTGGGTAGGGGATGCTAGTGTCATCTAGAGTGTAGAGAGAGGTCAGGGATGCGGCTAAACATCTCACATTGCACAGGACAGCCCCTGCAACAAAGAATAATCCAGGCCCAAACATTAATAGGGCTGAGTCTGAGAAACTGCCTTATACCCCGTCTATCAACACACACCACCGACTTTGTTTCCAACATATATCTCAATCTCACAACTTGTCTCCACATTCATGGCCACCAACCTCATACAAACTATCATTCTCTCTCATGGGATTATTGCAACAGACTTTTTAGACATTGAATTTTCTTTTTTTCCACTAGGCCTTATCTCCTTGCCATCAGGGGTGGTATTTTCCATTTCTGTATCATGCGCAATTATCAGAGGATGTGACTCTTCCTTGAGTGTACTATCATTATTATCACCATCATTATCCTAATCCACATAATCACCATCACCATAATCTTCATCACAACACCACCCATCATCATCATCGTTACCATCAGCATCAATACTACCGTTATTATCTTCACCATCATCATCAGCACCACTACCATCACCACCATCATCATCACCATTATCATCATCACCAAAATGACCATCGTCATCACCATCATTATTATCATCACCACCATCATCATCAGCACCATCATCAACGTCATCACCACCATCACCATCATCACCATCATCACTATTACCATCATCATCAAAATGACCATCATCATCACAATCATTATTATCATCACCATCATCAGCAGCAGCACCATCATTATCACCATCACCACCATTGCCATCATCATCACCTTTATCACTGTCACCACCCTCGCCATTATCACTATTATTATCACCATCACCATCATAATTATCATCAACAGCATCACCATCACCATCATCGTCATCACTATCACCATCACATCATCATCATCACCATTGTCACCATCATTAGCATCACCATTCATCAAGTATTGATTCTGTCCCAGGCCCTGTGCTGGGCACCTTATATACATTATCTCAGACAGCCCATTTCCACCCCAACACACACACACACACACACACACACACACACACACACTTCTTTGAAGCGGGCATGATTGCTCTAATTTTATTTTTTTAATGTCCCATTAGCTGATAGATGACTTGCCTAAACTTTGGAATCAAGCTGCCTAGCTCTGACAAATATCCCCTATTTGACTTTAGATGTAAATTATTTAACCTCATTGTTCCTCAGTTTCCTCACCTGTAAAATGGGGAAATACTAGGGCTTACTTCACAGAAAGCATTCTAAGCACAGTAAGGATTCCAAGAAGTCAATCCATGTAAAAAAAAAAATGTTAACCAATCCGTTAGCAGGTTTAAGAACAATAAGGAAACAGGCTCACCAGGGTGAAGCACCTTGCTCAAAGCCCTGGTGAGGGGTCTAGCTGCACCCCACACTACCACATAAGGCTGCTGCTCATAAGTTGCCAGGAAATGCTTGTCAGAAAATTAAAATGACAGAATAAATGAATCACTGGGCACCAAGACCTGCCACCCAGCTCCTCTGTTCCAAGGGACTCCAGGGAGGAAGGAGACTTTCCTTTTGGATTTCTATAAAATATTCTAGAAACAACAAAAACCCTGAATTAGGTTCTTTTTGTTTTTACAGCTTTGACCTTTCAGAAATCTCTCTACCTTCCTCTCTGAACCTGCCTTCACCATTTTAGGGGGAAAATGAGACTTCCTGAAACAATAATAGCCTTCCAGACACAACATTCATTCTCCTTTCTCTTTGTTTTCCCAGACAGCCCCCAGTCACCCTCTTCCATTGCCTGTCCCCAAACTTCTCTCTGTGCACCTGCTGTCAAACACATTAGTCCCTGGGACCAGCCTCCCAAGAACGGAGACGAGGAGGCCATGATGTATCCATGACATTTGCTCTTCCGTAAATTAGCTTGTCTGCAAGGCTAAATAAATTACTCCGAAAGAAAGTTGCTTAAAGTTCATTTTTGATTACAGTGATGGATGCAGATTTGCTTAGAGGCCTTCGGCAGTTGAGAAAAGTAAAAAAAGAGAGAGCCATTATCTTCAAGCAACAGGGTGCATCTCAGTCCCCCCCAAAAGGAGGAGACCCAGCAGTCCATATTTGGCCCTGGGGAAGGAACTCTGAACCTTCTAATATTAGCCCTTCCACTTACTAAGAGTGCAAGAATTGCCTGCAGGAGCCGGGCTCGGTGGCTCAGCCTGTAATCCCGCGCCTTGGGAGGCTGAGGCGAGTGGATTGCCTGAGCCCGCGGGTTCGAGACCCGCCTGGGCAACTTGGCGAGACCTCATCTCTACAATAAAATCAAAAATGAGCCGGGC
>CAUYQG010009814.1:0-10909 GCA_963574415.1 Tarsius wallacei
AGTTTATCCCTGTCATGAGGTTCTTATGCAGTTGTTGTTGTTCCTATTTGTTTGTCATTCTTTTGTTTTTTGGGTTGATTCATGTGGGTTTTCCAAGTTTTTCCTACACTCTTGTGAAGAACGTTGTCATTCTTTTTTCCCTTTCTTCTGTGTTTAATACTTTCTTAAGTGTTTCTTGTGAATGAATGTCTGGGAAAGATCTTAATTTTCCCTCGCTGATGAAGCTTAGCTTAGGTAGGTAGGTTATTCTTGGCTGAAATTGTTTATCTTTGAGGACTGTGAAGACTGGGCTCTAAGTTATTCTAGCCTGAAGTGTTTCCGTAGATAAATCTGCTGCTATTCTAATTGGTCTTCCCCAATAGGTAGTCTAACCTTTTTTTCTTGCTGCCTTTAGGGTTTTTTTCTTTTATACCTACTTTGTTTAGGCAAATTATTATGTTTCTAGGAGTTGGTCTTCTCATTTGTTGTCTTACAGGGGTTCTCTGAATCTCTTGTGTTTGAATGGTCACATCACTGATGAGATGAGGGAAGTTTTCTTGAATAATTTTATGGAAAGTTTGTTCCAGGGTGGTCTCTGTCTCTCTTTCTGCCTCAGGAAGTCCAATTACTCTTAGGTTCAGCCTCTTGAAAAAATCGCTCATCTCTTGAAGGCTTTGTTCTGTCTTTTTAAGCTTCTTTTCTATGTTTTTGACAGTTTGGGTTAGTTCTATATTTTGGTCCTCAAGCTCTGAGATTCTTTCTTCTGCTTAATTAATTCTGCTTTCCATGCTTATAATTTTGTTATTTATTTCATTCACAGTATTCTTTACTGCTGCTATCTCAGTTATCAACTACTTTCTATTTTCCTCTTGTCTCTCCTCAATTGTTGTTTTTCTCTCTATTAATGTCTGAAATCTGTGTTTGTAGTTTAAGAACAGTCATTCTGGGGGCTCTTCAGTGCTTACGTTTGGAAGTCTGTTTTCTCAGTATCTGACCTCCCGGGGGTCTGTGTGAGACCCTATTCTTCTTTTTTTTTCTTCTTTATGTGTGTAGATTTTCCTCCCTCCCACCTTCCCCTCCCCTTCTTTAATTCTGTTGTTCAGGGATGGCGAAGTTGCTTTTACTTCTGTTTGCTCAGTCTCCTATTCTTCCTTATGTGGAATCTCTGGTTTTATTTAATTCTGAAGCTGGTCTGTGGGTTGGGAACTGTACTTTTTGCAGTTTTGAGATTTAATTGAGGGAGGACCTGTGATTCAAAATCTATATGCAGATCCCAGTATCCACTGACAGGTGTATGGGCACTCTGGAACCCACTTCCCACTGCCTTACAATCTGTCCATGCAGTGGGGATATGGGTTTGCTCCCTGGAAGCAAAATGAGGTAAGAAAATGGAAAATGGAAGGAGGGAAGACAAGAAGAAGGTGGAGAGAGAGAAGAGTAAGAGGGAAAACAGACATACCAACTAACAAACGAAAAGAGACACAAAGACAGAAAACATTTTTTTAAAAAACTAAACTATACAGATAATCATACAAACACACAGTCCAACAAAAACCTGCCTATTGATGTACTCTTCCCATACAAAAACAGGAAGTCTAAAGAATAGAAGAAAAAAATCAGTAAAATAACAGAAACAAAGCAAGTACAAAAACATTATCAAAAACAGAAAGAAAGAGAAAAATAACTAAAACAAAAAACAAACAAAAGTGAGCAAAACAAATAGACAAAAAACAAAAATAAAACAATAAAAACAAGGAACCAAACTCACTCTGAGGTCATTCCTAAGTCCAATGTCCTTTCAGTTCTGATCTGTAACCCCTCCCCTCTGCTCTCAACTCAGGCAGATAGGGTTGCTCACAGCTTGGGTCAGATGCCCCCTGCCTACTTTGGAAGGAGAGTGGATCAGTTCTGGACTTGCCTGACTTGCTGTCTATGGAGTTTGCCACTCAGATCTGACCTGTCTGTGTCTGATCCAGCATGGAGGAGGGGCTTCTGTCTCTCCCAGATATGGTGAGATTACCTTAGGTTCCATGTTGGAGGCTGGGCGTGGCTGAGCGGAGCTTGGCAGGGCTATGCAGGTCTCTGCCTGGCCCTGGGACAGAGGAAATGGCTGTGGCCAGGTTCTCATCAGCCATGGGGCAACTCTCTGGCTCTCCCCAATCCTCTCTCTCCAGTGATCAGATCTGGGACTCCAGCTGATCCACTGTAACAGATGTTGGTGTGGGCCAGGCATCAGACAATGAGAATCAACCGGATTTGGCAGGCTCTTCTCCAAAGAGCCCCATGAGCAGCAGATGATCTCAGGGTGGTGCGGGCTTGCAGTCATCCTCGGAGGGCGGGGGGGAGGGGGGGAGGGTGTATGAACCCAAGTCCCCCCTCAGACGGACTTTCACTCTCCCACCAGCGCACACCTATTCATGCAGAGAGTCTTTATGGACACTTGCTTTTGTGGAGACTCTCACTGTCCGACTCATCCCGTCGCCATCTTAAGCTCCCCCTCCCCCAGAAATTTTCAATACGCTATAAATTTTTCAGAATGTTGAAAATGAAGAAAGTGTTCTATTTTTATGAAGTTATAAAGTCAATCTGGTAAAGACAGTATGAACAAAGAAAATATAATTTAATGTCGTTTATGAGTATCAATGCAAAGATATTATATACAATATTAGCAAGTTCAGAACTACATTAAGAAATTAATACACCACAACAGAATTGAGTTCATTCCAGGAATGCAAGTTTTATTCAGCATTAAAAAATTCATTAATGTCATACAATATAAGACATACTTCTTAAAATTTTCTAGAACACTGATCAATGATTAAAAAATGGAAAATATGACAGAAAATTTGAAAGATAGAGCCTATACCATTGAAGAGTTCCAAAACTTAACTATTGGAAATGCCCAGAGAAGAACACTGAGGCAATCTCAGACAAAAAAGTTCAAATAACTATTTTTTAATGTCCCTGAAGTGGAAAAAAAGACTCTAAGGATAAATAATAAATGAGAGAGAGAGAGAGAGAGAGAGAGAATGATAAAAACAAATGGGGCAACATGTAAATCATTGTGAATAGGAATAAAAGATATATGGGACTTATTGTGATCACTTTTCTATGAGTTAAAATAAAAGGTAAACCCCAAAACATAGAAAAACACTAATGTCCATAATACATATATATGTATAGATCTTATCAATAAATGAATTGTTCTGAGTTATAGTGCCTATAAAATTAAATAAAATATATAGGAAAATGTATGCTATTTATTTAATTTTTTTCTTTCTTTCAGTGGTTTTTTTATTGCTCCCAAATTACTGAATATATTACAAACACTGAGTAATAAAAACATTCTCCACTTAAGAGCCGCCTGAATTAGGAGAAAGATAAACACATAAACCAACATATGTAGCTTCATCTGGTAAGTACTGCAATGGTGATGCTACAAGGTGACTTGGGAGCATTATACTAGAGAAGTGAATAGGAATATTAAGAGAAGCATGCTAATGCTAGTGTTAGAAGGCAGAAATATTCTATGAGGAGATCCCTATTCTTGATTCAACCATGAACATTGAGAATAATGGAGATTTGAGCTTGACATAGGAACCTATTCTTCAATGGTTTGGAATGCTGACTCAAGTGACCTCATCAGGATAATTTATCATGTTTTTGACAACTTTCTAACTGGAGATTAAATTATCCTATTGAACCATTTTTCCAACGAATTTCTTTTGTTGACTATTTCAGTCTTATCAACCATACAGCCATTAAAGAACCCAGATTCTGTTCATCAATTTTATGTCAGTTTTTAAGGTTATAATTTACAAATTAAGAATTTTACCTATATTATAAGCAGGTAACTCTGCCATAAGTAAGTAGAAAAAAAAATCCAAGCGTGTAAAGACTACTGAGAGAAATTGTATGCTATCTGAAATCTCGTGAAATATTGTAAGAATTAGATTGTTAACAAAAAATGGCTGACAATTGGATGTCAGTGATCTAGGAAAAAGAATGATATATGACATTGAGATTTAAGACTGAATACCTGGGGAATATTGGTGTAATGATCACAGTAATGTAAATTGTTTTGAGAAAAACCACCACTCACTAATGGCCTTTCATTATATGCACTAAATTGTACAATGGCGCACCTTGGTTTATGATTTATATGAGCATGGATAACTTTATGTAAATAGTAGAACTGTAAGTTATTTATGTCACTCAGTGTGCATATATTGCACAGTACCTAAGATGGTAGCAGAGAAGATATGAACTAAGAACAGTTTGAGGTTAAAGCGTAAGTGGGTGGCAACATACTGCCAGAAGAAAATTATCTATGCTAATAAGCTGTACCATGTATAAAATGAGGTCTGGAAGACAGAAAACAAAAAAGATGAGCCGGAAACGTCGTGATACATACATGGAAATTGTGCCTCTCTCCCCTCGCCCCATAAGTTGAAAGAGCAAGAACTGAAATGATGTCTAAGCAAGTGGCTTCCTAAAGTAGATGAAAATTTTCAAGCAAACCACTTCAATGTGGGGTACCTGCCGGAATAATCCCATCACAAAAATACATGAGGAGCCTTCTTTGTCTTTCTACCTTATCTCAGAACTTTCTTAATACATACTGCAATTCCCAGTAAACTCAACCTCTTGTCAGTACCAATCAGTCTTCTCTGTCTCTCCACTTTTTGATCTCAGAATGTGAGAGAAAGTAGTATTACTACTTCTTGATGAAAGTCAGGTCATAATTTCCCAGTACCCTATGTTTCTTTTACAAACTCAAAATTACAGTCAAAGTAAAAGCTATAGAAATACTTCTTTAAAATGTGCTGCCAAGTACTTTACATAGTATTCAAGTTTTGTCTGACTAAGGTAAAATACAGTGGAATCTTATCACCTTTATACAGAAAATCATTTGCACTAAAATAGACAAAGACTCTGGCATAGGTTTTTTTTTTAGAAGTCTTTTAATATTATTGGTTCGTATTGAACTTGTTTTCATTTAAAATCTCTAGGATTTTATTTTTTATATCAGTAGCTGTTAAAGCTGGATTCTTTCCTATTGTCACTCATGAATGGATTCATTTAGACATAATAAAAGTTTTTCTGTTTGTTTATATTGTTAGTTTGCATAATTTCTTGGCTCTGGCTCAATGGATACACAGTTCGCATTCCTCCTGCATCATTCTACCTAATATCTCTTCCTTAGCACACCACCACCAGATAAATTTTTCTAAAACTCCAACTTTGATCATGTCATTCCTCTGCTTACAATTGTTTAATAACATTCTACTGTTCAATGCATGATATCTAAACTCCTCAGTCCACAAATCAAAACACCCCACCATCTGCCAAAATCTTTTCTAATGCTATTTTCCATCTCTCCTCTGCATAAATTCTGTGCTTCTGACAAACTAGCTTGTAGATATTCACCAGAACATTTTCTTTTTGCCTCTGCAGCACCTCTTTGTTCTTCTATTTTGTTTTGCTATTTTCAAATTGGGAATAATTTCAAAACTTTAAAAGACTTGCAAGAAGAACAATAAGAACACTGGTGTAACCCTTAGCTCAGATTTACCTACTGTTAATTTTCCATATTTACTTTTTCATTTTGCTCCATATATCTGATTTACCTTCTTTTTTTGTAAAAATAGAAATGCTTTTTATTAAACCAAACTTTTAAATTCTGAGATATTTTTAGATAGATACTCATAAAGTTTTAAGAAACTGTGCAAAGAAAGCCTATGTGCCCTTTACTGTAGCTTCCTCAGGAGTAACATCTAGACTTCAATAGAGCAAACACAATACTGATGTTAAAACAGTCAAGAAGCAGAATATTTCCATCACCACAAAGTTCTCTCACATAGCCTTACCACTTCCCATGTGCTGCTACCCCCTCCTGACCCATTCAAACTATAATCTGCTTTCTTTTTCTATAATGCTGTCTTTTCCTGAATGTTGCATAAGTAGACTTACACAATATGTAAGCTGTTGGCATTGTCTATTTTCCCTCATTGTGACTTTCTGTCAATTCATTGAAGTTGTTGTACATTGTAATAGTTCAGTATTTTGTATAGCTGAGTGGTAATTTTTGGTATAGGGTATAATAGTTTGTTGAACCAGTTACCTGTTGAATGACATCTATACTGTCTCCAGTCTGAGCTATTGCCATGGAAGCAACTATGAGCATTTATGTGCAGGTTTTTGTGTGAACCTAAAGTCCTTATTTATCTATTAAAAATACCTATAAATATTACTGCTAGATGACATGGTACTTGCATGTTTTGTTTGTTAAACAGCAGCCTAACTTTTCCGATGTGGTTTTTACATTTTCTTCAACAATGTATGAGTGATCTAGTTTCTCTGCTTTCTTACTAGCATTTAGGATTTATCAACAATTTTTCTTTTAGCTGTTCTGATAGATATACAGTGATATCTCAATGAATTTTCAGTTTGCATTTTCCTAATGGAAATGTAATGCAGTGATGTTGAATTTTCTATGTGCTTATTTACCATTGGCATATTATCTTCAGTGAAATGTATCTTTATTTCTTTTGCCCTTTGTCTAATGAGATAGTTTTCTTTGTGACTGTTGACTTTTGAAAGTTCATTATATATGCTAGATATTAGAAATAGGGTAAACATAAACATAGCCACACTTAAACACGTTATGATAAAATTGTTGAAAGCTAAAGTCAAAGAGAAAATGTAAAAAGCAAAAAAAGAAAAATGAATTGTTATATACAGGGAGCCCCAATAAAATTAACAGTAGTCTTCTCATCTGAAGCAGTGGAGAACAAACGACAGTGGGAAGACATATTTAAAGGATTAAAATTTTAAAAGTGTCAACCAACAATCTTATATCTAACAAAACTATCAAAAATGAAAGAAAAATAAAGACAATTCCAGATAAACAAGAACTGAGAGAATCTGTTGCTGGCATACCTATGTTTAAATAAATACTAAAGGAAGTTCTTCAGATAAATACTAAAGGAAGTTCTTCAGGTTGAGTGCACATGACATAAGAGAGTAATTGAAATTCACAGGAAAAAGCAGACCACTGGTAAAGATGATTATGCACTTTAAAAGGCAGCATAAATGCAGAGTTCTCTTTTTCTCTTTATTGATTAAAAAAGCGATTGCATAGAACTACATACATATATATGTACTGTGGAGAATATTACAAAAAAGTGTAATATATTTAACAGTAACAGCACAAAGTTAACAGGTGAGAGCAAAGCATTATTGAAGAAACTAATAATACCAAAAGTTAATTTGAATCCACAAGAACAAGTAAATAAAACAGCAAACAGTAAATAAAAGGTTAACATTAAATAGTCTATACATAGATACTTGTTCTTCTTTCTTTACTCACATTTTAAATATGAAATCATAAAAAGTAATAAAACAATCTACTTTGGGACTTGTAAAATATAAAGGTATACCAAACATAACCATAATATTTTTTAAAAAGGCAAAAGGGAATAGAGATATACAGGAGTCATGTTTCTATATCTAATTGGAATTAAGAGAGTGTGAATCTGACATAAATTCTAGTGAGTTATGATGTATGTGGTAAGCCCACCAAAAATAACTTTAAAAAACATAGTTAAAAAATCATTAAATAAATTGAATGGTTGCACAAGAAAATGTTCAGTTAATGAAAAAGAAAACAGTAAACAAGGAATAGAGGAACAACAAGTAACACAGATAGAAAACTAAAAGTAAAATGGGAGACATAAATCCAACTTTATGAATAACATTAAATGTGAACAGATTAAGCAATCCAATAATAAGGCATGTACTTGATTTAAAAAAAAAAAAAACCCAACTATACAATGTCTTCAGGATACACACTTTTAATTCAAAGATACAAATATTTGAAAGAAAAAGAATGATAAAGATATAGTATGCAAAAACCAACCATAACAGCCCTAGAATGGCTATACTAATATCAGAAAAAAAAGATTATAAAAAGTAAATGTTATTAGAGAAACAGGTATTGTTTATAATAATAAAAGGATTAATCTATCAAGAAGATGTAACAATCATGAATACATATATACTGACCAGCAGAGCTTCCATATATATGAGGCAAAACTACAGGATTTAGAGAAAAATAGATAATTCAAAAATTAAAATCAAAAATTGCAAAATCTGTTTTCAATAATGGGTTAAAAATCTAAGCAGAACATGAATAGAGAAATAGAAGACTGAATAACACTATAAACCAACTAAACCTAAATAAGACCTATAGAATATTTCATCCAACACCACCAGAACATCATCTTGTGAGCACATAAAACCTTCTAAGATAGGCCATTTATAAGACCATAAAGCAAGCCTCAATAAACTTTTAAGTATTGAAATCATACAATGTGTGTTCTTCTGCCTCATTGGAATTAAATTAGAAATCAAACCAGAAAGAAATTGAGGGAAATGAACTTAAACACTCCTAAATAACCTATGGGTCAAAGAAAAAAATCACACAAAAAATTAGAAAAAACTCTGAAATAAATGAAAATGAAGATACAGCATATCAAAACTTATGGGATGGAGCAAAAGCAGTGTTTGGAGGGAAATTTATGGCATCTATAATTAATTTAAAAAGCATGTTTTTTATGTGTTCAGTGAAAGTAGACAGTCACAAAAGACCACATATTGTAGAATTTCATTTTTATTAAATATATAGAATAGGCAAATCTATAGAGAATAAGTTAGATTAGTGATTGCCTATGGCTAAAAGGGTAGGAATATTGAGGGTAATTGAGAAATCACTACTAACAGGTTTGTGGGTTCATTACTTTGAGGTGATGGAAATGTTCTAAAATATATTGTGTTAAAAGTTTCACAACTCTGTGACTATACAAACACACACAATGAATTCTACTTTAAATGTGTGAACTGTGTAGTATTATATCTTAACGAAGTTCTTATATATAAGAAAATAGGATGGGCATATATCTGGGAATTTATTTCTGGGTTTTCAGTTCCTCTCCGTTCCATTGATCTATACATCTATCTATCAAAACTGACAGTCTTGATTACTGTAGATAAATAATACATCTTGAAATTGGGTAGAATGATTCTTCTCATTTATTCTTCTTTTCCAGAAAAGAATTAGCTATTCTAGTTCCTTTGTCTTTCTACATAAATTTTAAGATAATCTTGCCTATATCCATAAAAAATGCTTGCTAGAACTTCAATAGAAATTTTAGTAATCCTGTATATATATTTGGAAAGAATTAATATCATTACTATATTGAGTTCTCAAACTCATGAACACAGTATGCTTCCCCATTGATTTAGATGTTTTTATTTCTGTCATTATTGTTTTATATTTTGCAGTGTATGAGTCTTGTATATCCTTTGTTAGACATGTAACCAAGAACTTTATTCTGCTGAATCATTGGAAATGATAATTTTAATTTCAGTGTCCACATGTATGATGCATATAAATGTTTGTTGTTAGTATTTTTATATAATTAATTTTTGTACATTTATCTTGTTTCCTGGGGCCTTGGTGAACTCACTTACTGGTTCTAGAAAAACTAGGGGACAGGTTGGGATGCTTTGTCACAGCATTGTAAGCTTGTAAGTCTAGGCTCCCCACTTGACATCTGCTGGTGTGGGTGTGGGTGTGACCCGAGTGTTTTCAATGGAGTTTGACCGGAGTAGTGCAGTTACTTTCTAAGAGTTTTCTATTTTGTTAGGCTGCCATGTTCCTTGTCCTTTAGCTATAGCATGCAAGCTTTTGCATGATTTGTTTTTGATCTGTGACTATCAGTGTTTCCAGGTAGCTGGCTTCTTCAGTTTCAATTCTGAGATAAATGAGGAAAATAGCAAATCCACAAAACTCACTACTGAATTGTCCTTCAAGTCTTGACATTTGCATGCTCTCCACTTTTCAGAGTCTTCTTGTATTTGTTTTACATTACCATGTTCAGATTTTTTTTTTCATTTTATTTAGCAGGATGAGTAGGAAAAAGTACATCTAATCCATCTTCCTAAAATTGGGAATAAAATATTAAACATAAGACTTTATTAGAATACAACCCATTCATTTATGAATTTTCTGTGACTGTTTTTCAGTACAATGTCGGAGTTCACCAGGAGTAGCAGAGACCATATACCTGAAAAGCCAAAATGTTTACTTTTTTAGAAAACAATTGTCACTTCTACTTTATACTCTTTTTTCATATATATTACATCTATACATATATAACCCATAAGAAAATGTTATTTGTTTTTTTAAAGAGTATATATTTTTAATTTAGAAGAGTCACAGTCATTTTTGCTTTTGTTTTACTTAAAATAACAGAACAATTTATTCTTTCATAGTTCAGGAGCATTCTCCATTCCTAGATCTACTCTCCAAAGATCACTGCTCTTATTAGTTTCTTAATTGTTCTTCTAGAAATTCTCTCACTAGATCAAGTGTATGTATACACACATATATACTTAAGTACTTCAGAATGTTCCCCAAGTTGCTTTCCAAATTGCTCTCCAATTTGCTTTATTCACTTTAATTGCATATTTATGCTTTTGTTTTACATACTTGCTTTGCATACTTGCTTACATATGAAGTTGTACCATTTTTTATGTAAACTTCTCCAGTTGTCAGACTTTTGGATTTGTATCATTTTGCTCTTACAGAGAACAAGATGGTGAACATCCTCATGAATTGAAATAAAGTATGTTTGTAGGTTAAATTCTCAGCAGATAAATAGCTACATCACAAGTGTGTACATTTAACATTTCTCTAGACATATGCTGTGCCACTTTATCCTGCCATCAGTGGTATGTGAGAGTGACTCTCTATCCATAACCTTGCTGATTCAGGCTGTTATCAATATTTTCAGGGTATTTTTATATACAGGAGTGTGTAACTACCAAGGATTCATGTCTGTCACTTTCTTTATAGTTTCTTTTT
>CAUYQG010009820.1:0-23229 GCA_963574415.1 Tarsius wallacei
AGCTCATGCCTGCAATCCTAGCACTTTGGGAAGCCGAGGCAGGAGAACCACTTGAAGCTGAAACTAGAAGTTTGAGACCAGCCTGGGCAACACAGTAAGACCAAAAAAAAGTTTTTTTGATTTCGCCAGGTATGGTGGCACGCATCTGTAGTCCCAGCTACTCAGGAGGCTGAGGTGAGAGAATTGCCTGAGCCCAGGAGATTGAGACCAGCCTGGGCAACATGCAGAGACCTCGTCTCTACAATAAATCAAAAAATTAGCCAAGCATGGTGACATGTGTCTGTAGCCCCAGGTACTTGGAAGGCTGAGGCAGAAGGATTGCCTGAGCCCAGGAGGTCAAGGCTATGGTAGCCACGATAATGCTACTGTACTCTAGTCTGGGCGACAGTGAAATTGACTCAAAAAAAGTAAAAATTCATTGAACTTCTACCTTGTGCCACCAATCACTGTTCTGGGGATACAGCAGTGAAGAACAAACATTCTAGCAGGTGCTAGAGGCAACCTCACTGATAGCAGACCCAATTTGCTATCATAATTTACTGAAAGCAAACCTAACAACTTTTTAAAAAACACTAATCTGGCACTATTATTACTATGGAGACAAAGAAGTCCCAAAACTCAAAAGTCCGAAAGTAACCTTATTCCTCTCCTCCAAGAAAATAAATAGGAAATCTTATAGAAAAAACCTCAATTGCAAAAGACAACCCCAAATCATCTAAACTTTAAGTATAGTCAGTGAATAAACACAACCCTTGCCAAAAAGATGCCCTACCTACTCTAAATAGCAATAAACAAATTCACATTTCACCAAGGAAAAGGGAATATTTCCCTAGCAACAAAGCGAAACAACAGCTACAGATACTGTAGACAAAGGGCTGGTGGTCCGGCCGGGCCGACAGGTATCAGAGCACACCCACTCACTGTCTGCAGACAAGCTGGACCGGCTGGAAGAGTGAAGGCCCTTACAGAAGCCATAACCCATCACTGCTAGGTGTAAAAGGAGTAAAATGGGATGAAATGAAGATCCAAGTGGCATTACCCTGCTAGGGAAGATCCCCCCCAGCTGCCAGGCATTCCCCCACAAAAACCACCACACACGAAAATCTTCATCTGTATAAACCGCTACTTATTCAGGACACAGGTTATTAACACTCACCACCCGAACTGGAAGAATGAGTACTAGACCATTCTGCCCATCAATCATAATGAGTATTTTCATTTGAATATGTGAGAACACTCTGCAAGTCCTGGAACAAATTATGATACTTTTGACTCTAAAATAGTTAAAAACTGTCTAACAGCTCATCCGCCCCCATGCCCCTCTCCTGCCAGCTCCTCCCTTCTGGGGCTGGACAAATCAGTGACATTATGACTGACCCAACTTACAAACCCACAGAAAGGACAACTCTAGCAACTTAGGTACAAGCTGAAGAGGAATTCTGCAATTTTTAAAAAAAGGCTCTGCTTAAAAGGCGTCCTTGACCTTGAAGACACTCTGCTAAATGAAATGAGCCAGATACAAAAGGACAAATACTGTGATTCCAACTCATATGAGGAGCTTTCAGCAGTCACATTGCTAGAGACGGAATGCAGACAGGTGGTTGTCAAAGGCTGGGGGGAGGGGTGGCGGGTTAACATTTGATGGGTACGGGGCTTTGGGGGGAAGATGTGTTTTGGAGGTTGAAGGTAGTGATGGCTGCACAACAACAGGAACACAATGTCACTGAACTGGACATTTAAATGGCTAAAGTGCTAAATTTTGTTATGCATATTTATCACTTTTTTCTTTTGGGGGGGGTGAGTTGGGGTCTCACTCTGTTGCCCAGGTTGGAATGCAGTGGTACAACCACCGGTCATGTAACCTTAATCTTCTGGGCTCAGGCAATCCTTCTGCCTTAGCCTCTCAAGTAGCTCGGACTACAGGTATGTGCCACCCAACTAATTTTTTTTTTTTTTTGTAGAGACAAGACCTCACTATGTTGCCCAGGCTGGTCTCAACTTCTGAGCTCAAGTAATCGTCCCACCTCAGCCTCCCAAAGTGCTGGGATTACAGGCATGAGCAACCGTGGATAACCTTCCACAATTTTTTCAAAAGGTGCCCTTAAAGGCTACCAGAATGGAAAGGGAAGACACTAGTTATTAAACTGAGGTCTGACATGGAGATTTTACTTTACAGTTTTCCACTGGAATTCCAGTTTGAACTCTCACATGTAAAAAGTTTCACAGTTATCACAGCCATCTTTACAAGAAAAAAGCTTAACAAACTGAAAATCAGTAACCTTCCTATCTTAGATCAAATAACTGCTAACACAGGTCAAGCACAACCCTAAAATCTGAAGAGAGAAACAAATACAAAAGAATCTCATAAGCTGAGGTCAGCTCACCAGGAGCAGATTGGTGCACAGGATCGGAACATTTAACCAACAATTTGGATAAACTGCTGGACGCTGTGAGTAGACGTGTTTGAGAGTTAAAAACTCCTAGAGGTTCTGTCTTAGCAGACCCCACACTTTCCTGAATTTTACCTCAAGGAGCTCCACAAGACTCTCAAAGTAAAGACAGACATCAACTTCCCTCATGACTCTGGGGAGAGAGGAGAAGTAACCATTTTTAAATTCACTCAGGTGTAAGTACCCATTATGAACTGCATCCACCCAAAGCAGTCTCCATAACAAAGACCTGCCCTCCTGGGAAAATCACCTTACCAGTGCTTTATCTGACCCTGGGGAGGAGCAATTAGCCAACTCCAGTCTCCTTTAGCTTTCCTATCTGGTTTAAGGGTTTAAAAAAAATGAAAGTCTTAGCCCAGGGACTCAGGCCCACAAAAAAACTAAGGAGCAGGTGCAATGGCACACCATAGACCCAGCTATTCGAGAGTATCGTTGGAGCGCAGGAATTGGAGACCAGCCTGGGAAACATACTGACACCCTGCCTGGAAAACAAAACATAAAACCCTAAGATTTAACCACAAGGTGATATACAATGTTTCCCCCTCCTTCACTTGACAGCAATATTAACAAGGCTCTAATATAATGACTGAATTGCAACTAAGAAAGCTGCAAGATACAGATTCTATTTAATGAAGTTCTCGGGAAACCCCAAAGACAATGCAGAAGACGGAGAAACTGAAACCTCTAGGACTCACAGCTACAGAAGACATTAAGTACAACCTATCTCCCAGCTAGAGTAACATAAAACCTCACACTAGAAGCCTAAATCTTCAGCTCCTATAACCTGGTATTTCATGTCTGCCTTTCAGCAAAAAAAAATTACAAGCCAAAACAAAACAAAACCAAAAGACAAAGCAAACATCAGAACCAGACTCAGATATGGTATATATTTTGGAATTATAAGATAGGAAATTGATTCAGGCAGGTCAGAGAACACCAAGCAGGATCAAAAAATCCCTACGAGGCATACCACAGTCTAGCTGCAAAATAACACAGACAAAGGGAAAATCTTAAAGACAAAACAACACTTTACTAATAGAGAAACAGTGGTAAGAATTACACTGGAATTCTCATTTAAAAAATTATGCAAACAGAAAGAGAGTGGTGTGAGATATTTAAAGAGCTGAAAGGAAAAAAAGCCATCAGCCTAGAATTCTGTATACAGTGAAGTTATCCAACCAAACTTAAAGAGAAATAAAAACTTTAAGATAAAATCTGAAAGAGAGTGTCACTAATACAACTTCAGCAAAAAGGAAAATGATATAGGTCAGGAACTCAAATCTACATAAAGAGAGAGAGAGAAGGACAAAACAGTAAAATAAAATCTATTAGATGGTTATTAGATGGGGGATATGGATGACAGTAATGCTATAAAGGACAGGAGGGAGAAACTGGGAATACCCTAAGGTAACTAACGACACTATCCATCAAGCAGTGTAATACTATTTGAAAATGGACTTAGGTTAGCTGTAATGTATATTACAAACTGCAGGCAACCACTTGGTTTTTTTTTAAAGAAGTATAACATATACTAAGAGAGTACAGAAAATGTAAACACGTAAAATGCTTCATTAAAAATGGAGAAGGCAGAAAAAGGGGAAGATTAAAAAGAAACAAAAAAAGTGCAAAACACAGAAAGCAGTTAACAAACATGGCAACTACTAATCCAATTATATCAATAATCACTTGCAATGGGTTTTAGATAAAAAGAGCCAACTAAATGTTGTCTACGAGAATTCCACTTTAAATATAAAGACACAGATAGGTTAAAAGTAAAGGAATGGAGGAAGACATATCATGCTAACACTGGTCAAAAGCAAGCTAGGATAGCTATGTTAATTTCAGACAAACCAGACTTGAGAACAAGGAAAGAAAAAGCAGACTTCAGAACAAGGATTCAGAGTGGCATTACATACTGACAAGAGTCAAGTCTCCAAGAAAACATAATAATCCTTAATGTATATGCACCTATTAAGTACAAAACATGTGAGGCAGACTGCACTGCAAGAAGAAAAAGACAAATCTACCATTACACTTGGAGACTCCATACCTCTCTATCAGTAGCTACCCAGCAGGCAGAAAATAATTAATGATATAGTTGGAAATGAACAGCACCAGCATTGAAGTGAACCCCGTCAACATTACAGAATATTTCATCCAACAACAGAATATACACTCCTCTCAAATTCACCAAGATCATTCACCAAGACAAGCCACATTCGGGATCTTAAAACACACCTGAACAGATTTAAAGGAATAGCTCATACAAACTATGCTCTCATGCCACAATGGAATTAAACTAAAAATCAGTAACAGAAACATGGTTAGAAAACCCCTAAATAGTTGGAGTTTAAAACAACTCACCACTAAATAATGCAGGTGTCAAGGAAGTCTCAATAAAAATTTTAAAATATGTTGAACTGAATTAAAATGAAAATACAACCTAAAAAAAATTGTGAAATAAAGCAAAAGATGTGATTAGAGAATTTATAGCACTGGGTACATATACTCAGATGGTTTCACTGGTGAATTCTACCAAACATTTGAGAAAGAAATAATATCAGTTCTCTACAAGTTCTTCCAGAAAACAGAAGAAGAGGTGATCCTCACTCATTCTACATATTACCCTAATACCAAAACCAGACAAAGATACTACAAATAAAGGAAAACTATAGGCTGGTAGATCTCATAAACACAGATGCAAAAAATCCTCAGCAAATTGAAACTAAAAATGTATGAAAAGAATTACACAAGATGATCAAGTGGAATTCATTTCAGGGATGCAAGGCTGGCTCAATAATCAAAAGTAAATAAATGTAACCCATCACATCAACAGGCTAAAGAAGGAAAATCACGATAGCAAGAGGTGCAGAAAAAAAATTTGACAAAATCCAACACTCGTTTATGATTTAAAAAAAAAAACAACAAAAGTTCCTCAGCTTGACTTAGGAAAATAAATCTACAAAGAACCCTACAGCTAAAATAGTAGTGAGAAACTAGATGCTATCCCCCTAAAGATCAGAACATAAACAAGGATGTCCAGTCATCACATGCAAGCAACACAACTGTAAGTTCTGGCTGGGACTATCAGCCAAGAAAGAGAAATAAAAAATTCCCAGATTTAGAAAGAAAGCCATAAAACAATCTCCATTTACAGATGACATAATCTTGTATATAGAAAACTCTAAGAAATTCACTAAAAGACTATTGGAACTAGCAAACAAGTTCAGCAAGGTTAAAGGGTACAAGATCAATATACAAAAGACAATTTTATTTCTATAAAATTACAGTAAACAAATCAAAAATGAAATTAAGAAAACAATTCCATTTAAAAAGTCAAAAGAGGAAAGTTAACAAAAGAAGTTCAAAAACATTCTTAAAAAACTACAAAGACACCTCTGAAAGAAATTAGATACCTAAATAAATGGGAAAATATCCTATATTCATGGATCAGAAGACTTAATATTGTTAACACAGCAATACTTCCCAAACTGGTCTTTCAGATTCAACCAATCACCAACAGAATCCCAGTTAACTTTCTACAGAAACTGAGAAGCTGAGTTTAAAATTCATATGGAACTGCAAAGGACCCAGAATAGGCAAACAATTCTGAAAAACAGCAAATAAAAAGGACTCACTTCCTGATTCCAAAACTACTACAAACTAACAATAATCAAGACAGAGTAGTGCTGGCATAAGAGGAGACATACAAAACAGAACTGGGAGTCCAGAAATAAATCCATTATGTCTAAGACCTATTGATTTTCAACAAGGTACCAAGAGGATTCAACAGGAAAACAGTTTTTCCAAATAAATGGTACTATGATAAATGAACAGATACATAACCAAAAAATGAAGCCAAACCCTTATCTCACATCATCTTTATTACTATATACACACATCGATATATTACATATTATTAATGAATGTGCTATACATGTTATTGATTATAACATTATTCATAATAGTCATAAAGTTAGAAACAACCCAGATGTCCACCAACTGATGAATAGATAAATAGAATGCGGTATATCCACACAATGAAATATTACTGAGTCATGGAAAGAATGAAGTACTGATATGTGCTACAATGAACCCTGAAAAACGTTTGCTAAGTAAAGCCAGTCACAAACGACCACATATATGATTCCATTTATATGAATGTCCAGAACAGACAAATCCATAAAGACAGAAAGTAGATTAGTGGCTCCTTAGAGCTAAGGGTTTGAAGAAAAAGTAGAGACTTAACAGCTAAAGGCAAGGGATTCACATTGAGATGATGGAAATGTTTTAAAGTTAGTAATGGTGACGGTTGCCCAATTCTGTGAATATACTAAAAACCACTTTATTGTGCATTTTAAGTGAATGAATTATACCGTACATGATAATATCTCAATAGAGCTGTTAAAAGAAACACAAAAAATCAAATACCCAAATGCACAAGTCCCAGCACTTCAGGAGGCTGAGGCAGGAGGACTGCCTGAGCCCAGTGGTTTAAGATCATCCTGGGCAACTTGACGACACCTGGCCTTTACAATAAATCAAAAAACTAGCCAGGCATAGTAGCACACGTCTGTAGTTCCAGCTACCGGGAAGGTTGAGGCAGATGTATCGCCTAAGCCCAGCAGGTTGAGGTCGTAGTAGCTGTGAGCATGCCACTGCACTCCAGCCTGGATAACAGAGTCCAAAAAAAGGAAAGAAATTTGTAAAAAAAAAAAAAAACTTCAAAGAGCAAAGAAATTCTGGAACCAGACACATCACCAGGTGCCTCTAGTTCCAGCTACTTAAGAAAGGTAGGAGGATGGCAATTACTTGAGCCCAGGAGCTCCTATCTCAAAGACAAAGAGGGTGGAGGGAAGAAAAGAGAAAACATTCTGAAGCTCATCATCAGCATTGTCCTGGAAGAATGGGTAAAGGAGGTGGGGGTTAACTGCCTTAAAATGAATGTATCCTCCAAAAAAAGCTAATATTAATATAAAAGAAACCTAAATTACACAGGATATTTTAACACCCTAAGTATTCTAAAAGGAGTGTTTGAGTAGTCAGTATATTACTTGAGATATTCTTCAATAAATTGCCAATTAGAACCAATTACTTTAGAAATAGTACATTTAACTTCAGGAACAAGATTTCAGAATGGAAAAAGATCTGTAACTTAAGTTCTCTCAAATCCAGAATTGAGATATGCGATGAGACAGGTACCATACTTCTTATAATGTTACAAAAAGAGGTAGTCCATACACCTGGGGCTTAAAGCTGGAAAGGTATTTCAAAGGCTTTCATGACAGGACTGTTTCAGGCCAAAGGCTCAGGAATACAATCAACAAAGTCTCTCCTCAAACAATGCAATAAGGACTTCAAACAATATACTGCAGACACATCTGTCTTGTCTATTTCTAGTTTCTCTAGCTTTAGCAACACTTGATGAAGTTTTCATAACTGAAATCATTTACACTCACTTAAAATCTGCATATGGGAGAACAGACAATTGGTTTCAATTTCAAAATCAAAATCCTGGGGGGAGGGGGGGGGGCAGTGTGCTAATGGTAAGAAAGTAGTCCACATAACCTCTATACCCAATCCCCTGACTTATATTTGGAGTAAAAAAATAAGCCCATCATTTTTATTTCCTTATTGACTCTTAAAATTCTGACCAAATTTTGCCTGCTTCTCACATTGGCAAAAATAATACAAAACTCAAAATTTCAGCAGCTTGTTACATAAGTTACATACAATATTTAATTTTTAATAAGTGAAGTATTCACAAGTCAATTCAGTTAAAATCATAAAGAAATGAACAAGTTAAGCCTTTACATTCAAACTAGCACACAGTTTTATAAGCAAATGAACCCCTACCAAGTATAATGATGTGAGATTAACAACAAAAGACACACCAAAAGGCTAAAATTTAAAAGACTGACAGTACAGTTTACAAGATATGCAGCCACTGTAAGACTCATACACATTGCTGGTAGAAGTGCAATTAGCAAAACCACTTTAGTAAGATTTTGGCAGTCCCTACTAAAGTTAAGTCAGTATTTTACCCTATAATCCAGCATTTCTACTCCTGGGTATAAACCCAACAGAATAGTTTACATCACCAAGACTTATATATGAATGCTCACAGCAGCTTTATTCGTTAATAGACAAAAACTAGAAACAACCTACATGTCTATCAAAAGAAGGGGTGAGTGAATACATTGTGATCTGTTCATCCAATAAAATATCACTCAGCAACAAGAAGCAACAACATTTTGATACATGTAACAACATGGATAAATATCTCAGGCTTAATGCTGAGTGAAAACAATCAGACACAAGAATACAAACTTTATGATTACATTTCTGTGACCTTCCAAAAAAGACAAAACTAATCTATGCTAACACAAGTCAGAATAGTGATAGCCCTTGAGAGCTATACATAGCAATAGGGAGGACAAATGGGAGCTTTCTAGAATGCAAGAAATGTTCTGGCTTGATCTGAGAGGCAGTGATGACAGCAGCATATGTATGTGAAAATTCACTGGACACACTAAGGTGTACACATTTTGTGTATGTAAGTTATACCCAACAAAATAAATAAATAATGAGATGACCCAAGGAAGAAGCATTTTAAAGTAATATTTTTCTACCAAATACATTTCTTTCTTGAGAAAGAACATGAAACAAGACAAGTTTTCCTTCATATATTCACAAATTTCCTATGAGTCTTACATCTCAGACAGTGTCAGCCTTAAAGAGGAAGATGAAATCAAGTTCGACCCCCCATGGGGCTGATTTTGAGATATCTGTGCTTCTGGCAAGTTATATGTAATGGTACACAAGATCTTTAAAGATAGTTTTTACTCCTGATCTCTGGCAACAGTTTTGGAAGCAGCTCTTTAAACAGTAAAGAATAAAAACTATAAAGGACAATTTCCCTTAAAATGCCATTAGCAAATGTTATAGAGAGAGTAAAAATTCGTGTGCAGCAAACTGAGCAAAGACCCTTTATTTATTAAGCTTGGACAGCAGTGGCCAGCACAGAAGGCTGTACTCACACATGCCCTCCTGTCGGGACAACTCCAGACAACGAAAAGGAACACTTGCACATGAACAGTTTAGTGGAGGCATGTCCCACAAGGTGCCTGTACACTTTACACACTAAAGACATATGGGGAAATGGCCGAACATAATTTTACCTAACAGTTTTTACAATAAAGGCTTCAGGGGCAACCCCCTCACGTCCCCTCCCACTGTGGGAGTTTTTCTGTCATCTCAATAAACCTTGTTTTCTCAAAAAAAACAAATAAATAAATAAAGGCTTCGGCACTGAATTGACCAATCTGGAATTTCAGCCTTGCCACTTACTTGGAGTCTCATTTCTTCAACTACCAAGTTGAAACACTAGCACTACTGCATAGGATTATTATGAATACTGAGTTAAGATAATGCCTGTTAAATGCTTAGTAATCAAAATACCTAGAATTCAGCAAAGATTCAAAAACTGTTATATTAAAAGACAGTGCATGCCTCCTGATGGAAGAATGCATCACCACCTGAGAAATACTCTTGCCAAAAAAAGAGTCAAACCTGAGTCTGATCAGGTCTCTAGATCCATCTAACACTTTTCATGAAATTCACAGGACACAGGAACATGTAAAACTACACCAATGGGATACAATCAGCAAATCCAGAGAGGGAAACTCTGTAAGACCAACAACCAGTCTCTTTAACAATAAACACAGGAAAAAGAGAGAGAGGAAAACCCCCAAAAAGTTTAAAACACTTTAAATACAATCAATCATGATACGGGCTTCATTTGGTTGGATTCAAACAAACTATTAAAAAAAAATAAAGCATTTGAGGCCACTGGAAAACACTTAAAAGGCATTTCATGATATTAAGAATGTGTATATAGATTTGTATGATGACATTATTGTAATGTCTAAAAAAGTTCTTAAGAAACACATACTGGAATAGCTACAAATGAAATGATATGATATCTGGGATTTACTTCAAAACAATACATAAGTGTGTAGTGAGCTGGAGTACAGATGAAATGCAATTAATGCAGTCGATAAATGCTAAAAACTTGTTAAGTCTACGGGTGTTTATTATACTACTGTCCACTTTTACAAATGTTTAAAATTCATCTTAATCAAGTTTTAAAAGGGAAAAAGAGGGACTAGCATAAAAATAGAAGCAACTCTGTACAGAATTAAGAATTCTTATCTAGAAGAGTTCACTAACAGCTATCACCAATACTTAGTATCAATATCCCAAAAACTGTGTTTAGTTTTATGTATCTAATTCTACTAAATTTTGACCTTTGTAAACTGATTCCTTGAATTGAAACTACTTTTACAGTAGACAGATGCAACAATCTGATCAGCATTTTCCTAACAATTGTTATTGACACTGGGGTAATCTACTTTATTTTGGAACAAAAATCATCTAAATAAAAATTACATCACCAAAGCATATGTCTCAACAATTAAATGGATAAACAAAATATTATGTAATCACACAACAGAATACTAAGGCAGCAAAATACACAAAAACATGGGTATATCTCCAAGTTATAATGTGAACAAAATAACCCAAACACAAAATACCTATGGTATGATTTCATTCATGTGAAGTTCAGAAAACAACTGAAATGAGCCTATGGTAAGGTTCAGAACAGTAGTTACCTTTTCAAGGTAGATATTAATTACTTGGGAGGGAAAACAAGGGCAGGAAGTTGGGCTATGTTTTCATGAGTGATTGGTAACATAAGTGTTTACATACGTAAAATGTCACCAAGCTGCACACTTAAGACTTGTGTGCCTTTCTGTATGTATATTATACTTCAATGGAAAAAAGAGAAAACATTGAAAAAAACCAAAGTTCCTGAAGTACACCCCTGAACAATCGAATCAGAATTAGAAGGGGGGAGACACGGAATGCTTGCACGTGTACGTGTCAGCCTCCCTCAGACCACCACCACCAATTCTGCATCGATTCCAGACCTTACTCTCCTCTTGTGTAACTACGCACCACTCTGGTAAACAACATACTTAACACAAACTGACTCAGATCAACAGTGAAGCCCTACAATGTCATGTCATTGCTCTTCTACTTCCAGCTAGCATCCCACCTTTGCAGGCAGACACACTCATAAATCCAAAACTCTGCATTGTTACTTCTCCTTCTTTACTTTCATCACATAGGAAAAGCATGACTCACCACTAAATCAGTGTAAGTAGAGGCATGTTATCCCAAAATAATTCAGATGCCATTAAAACATAATTTTTGGTTAACAGAATAAGGTGATTTATATCAGGAATTCTATAAGGAAACTTTATCAATGAAAGTTAATAAAGACATTTCAACTTAGACACCACTTACTAGGTGAGTAATCTCACTTAGGTCTTAACCTTTCAGTGGCTTCGGTTCCCCCCCAGCCCAGGAAAGGGGCAGTTCTACTAGTCTAGAGAAGGCAGATACATGACAAATAGGAACTGCTACTCCAGCTCTGAACAGCCACTACTAATTGACCAGAGATGGAATCAGAAATGGCACCTGAGGTGACACTTATCTGTCATTCCTAGACAAGTGATCTAAGCTTCCTCCTTCTTCTAACATTCTACTACCTGTGACCTACTTGGAATCAAATACATTTGCAGTGAACAGCTCAGACTCAGATATAATACACACAAGCTAACTTAAGAAGTTAAAGGACCCCAAAATACAGAAATTCTTTACCATCTTTAAATGTACAAATTTTTTTTTTAAAAAGAACATGCCACTATTTATACATATTTCTCTGTTTCAGATGTAAAACTATGGAAAATAATCATATCTAAATGGAAAAACATTAAAATAATATATCTTCCTAAATTTCCTAACTATGTAATATATTGTTCTGTATATGAACTACATTCTTGATACTCAGGCATACTGGTGATGCTGAAAATAATTTGCTGAAAAGCTTCCTGAAAAACCAACTGGGAATATTTCCCTTATTTCTTATCTCAAAGCAGATGCCTGCCCAGTTACAGGTTTATACAGAACTCATAAAGGTGAACATGCCGAAAGCTGTTTAAACAATTACATGATTCTGTCAGTGTTGTTGCTAATAATTCATGAGGCTTTGAATGTCAGAAGTTCCCTACAGAGCAATTCCCAGGAAGTGTGCCACTCTAAAATTTCCAATTCTTTCTCCTTGGTCCCTATCAAACTCCTATTCTCTTGGCCCAACTTTCAACTATTAGAAAAACATTCCAATTTAAGTGAAATATATTTTATTGTTTTCTTTTTCAGGGGAGAATGTCAAAGTCAGGGAGAGAGAGAAATAAAAACTGTTTGGCAAAATCTAAAAGCAAAAATGTGAGGCCAGTATGGTGACTCATGGCTGTAATCCCAGCACTTTAGGAGGCTGAGGCGGGAGGACTGCTTAGCCCAAGAGTTTGAGACCAGCCTGGTCAACATAGTAAGATCTCATCTCTACAAAAAAATTAAAAAATAATGTAGTCAGGTGTGGTGGTACACACCCGCAGCCCCATCTACTCGGGAGGCTGATGGGGAAGGAGCACCTGAGCCTAAGAGGTCGAGACTGTATTGAGCCGTAATCCTGCCACTGCACTCCAGTCTGAACAAGAGTGAGACCCCAATCCAAAAATAAAAAGAGTGAAAACATTGACAGGGAGGGCGATTCATCAATCAAGGCAGACAGTAAGTGCCTACTAAGGACCGATCTTGCTAAGAGCCTGATAAAAGAAAGCCCATCCCTGACAGAGATCAAACCTGCCAGAAAAAATAAGCAACTAAAGTAATATCAAAAGAACATATGACCTGTGCCATGAGAGCTAAGAAGAGGATATAACAGTCCTAGAAATCGGGGATGGCCCCTATGAAAAGATCAGCCAAGTATACCACAAAATTTGAAAAACAGGCATGGCATACTCAAGAAACAGCAAAAATGACAGCATCCTTGACATACAAAGGACAAGAGATGAGGCTCTGAGGTCACGGATAGCCAGGGAAGACACGCTACAAAATTGGACTTTATCTCAAAAAGCAATTGTCACAAAGAGTAACTTACTTGAGGAACATGGATGTACTTGACAAGGGTCTCTATCCACCTATTTTACTCACAGTAAAGGAGACCAAGAAGAAGAAGGTGTGAAGAAATACAGGAAGGGAAAGAAGACACACAGTACTCCAGAGACCTTCAGGGTACACTCAGACAGCTTGAGTTAGAGCTGCAGTGCCTGCAACACAGAGACTGAAGCCTATGTATCAATATGTATTACATGCAGAAAGGAATCATGGAGAAGAATGAAGAGCTCAAACTTATACTACTGTAGCGCTACAAGAAGCCCCACAAAACTATCTTTCTATAAAAGTAAAGGTACAGTTCTGAGTTTTGCCCATGTTTTTAAAAACAGGGTTGGTTGGTAGTTATTTGTTTGTAATTGGGTTCAATGTAAAAGACACTATTCACCTTGTTATACATGTATCTAAGCATGAAGTCCAGTAGGAATGATTTCCCTTTACGAAAAGCTCCCGCCACAGACACCACTACTATGTTAAGATCTCGGATGTGCTCCTGTAGCAATATCTGCTCCAAAGCTTCTTCATCAAGCTCAAAGTTATGGTCATCTTCATGAGCAAGAACAATCTGTACTGGACATGGTTTCTTCATAACCTCATCAGAGTTTACTAGGTCATCATCTTCATAATTCTCACCTAGAATATGAAAAAGAAACAGGTTACTTCAGTCCCTGCAATGCAAACTTTCATTAGGAAACACAACTAAAGCAAAATTCCCGAAAGATGACTGCCCCTCCCCCATTTGAGAATAGTTACAAATAGCAATGTTCCTTTGGATTTCTCACTCCCCCTGCAACAGGACAAAGAGCACTAGCAAGATTTCCCATTGTCTATACAGCTAAGCAGAAAGTATGGCCTGTCTCAAGCCTTAACATCCAAATGTGAGCAGCAGCTGTTCAGGAGCACCACATTATTGTGCAAACAAGTTTTGCAACTGTATATACACACTACATACAGAGAGGGAAAATCCATTTCACCTGACACTTCAGATTCCAATTTTCCCTGCAGGCATCACCTAGAAAATCACTCCACTTTACAAAGATTAAAGCATACATATGAATTGTGCATGTTATTTTTCATTCTGGAACTTAAATAGCAAAGTCAGGATCCTAACAAGTTTCCAAAAGTGATAAAATAATGAGTCCCTAACTTAGTAAGAGCAACTAAGTAGTACAGCCCCTCTCACAGGATTAATGTTTCATAGAGCGGAGTGGTCAGTGAGATGAGTTCTATCCTAGAATTTCATCTCCCGCCAGGGCTCCTCTCACCAAACACCACAGTCGCCATTTTCAGATTAGATCGCTCCCAAAACAGTGACATAAACCCTTCCCTTGCCCTTGTTCACAACACACCAAAATAAGTGACCTTTGCAGAAAGAACAGTGCTGAATAATGATGAAGGAAAAAAACACAGAAAATGTAATCTAATCAGCCAAGACAAATGTCCAAAGTTTAGGTTTCTGTTCTTTTTAAAAAGTTCCTAGCTCCAAAGGACATGTTCCACGTCTGGCTCTTTGTCTACCAACAGCTTGATCCCACAAAGCAACATGTTATGCCTGGGGACCTTATCTTCCCCTGCATGGAATGTTCTAAGAGACCCTCTCCTTGAGCCTGTCTACTATGTGTCAGTTTCCAACCTGAGGAGACACACAGTAACCATTGCATTCAATGCGATGACTGTCCTTCCTCCCTGAGGAGACAGCCAGTCCACTGAGAAGTGGGGCATTATAGTTACCTGAACAACAATGCCTTGTCCATATTACCACTGTTCACAGAGCAAAGATTATATACCTACATTAGTGGATTTTTAAAACTTCTTCTAGAATGAGGCATCTAGTTTATTTAATTTGCAAAGAGCATTAAACCCTTTACCTCCACATCACAAGCCACCTTTAACTGTATCCACCAAAGTCAAGCACTATTCCAAAATGTGCCGCAAACAGTGACAATGCATTATCAAGAGCAAGCAACTTCAAAGGAGAGTCTTTGGAAGCAAAAGCAATCAATATTTAAATAAAGAGGATATTATCACTGCCTATTTCAATGGCATACAGCAACAATCAGGTACACTATTTGAATGCACAAAAAGTAAACTTTCCAGGAAAGGTTACAATACAGTTAAATTCCAAATAAACATATCATTAGCTATGCCCAAATAAATGATAAAACAGCATGTAAACTGTGTGATTAAAAGCTTCTAAACTTAATTAGTGGTTAAAACAATGAGCTAGGAGCACAACTGCCCAGATGCACGTCACTTAACTTCTCTCTGTGCCTGTTTTCCCATCTGTAAAATGGGCATAACAGTACCTACCTACCTACTGTAGTGCACAGTAAACACTACAGGTGCTGCTAAAATAACAGTAATTTTAAAATAATCCAACAGGAGAAGCTCCTGTTTTCCCCCTTAAGATGCCAAAACACTATTGTGACTTTTAACTGGCTGGGGTTGTTGTGTACTGACATTGCCACCCATTCACCTCCTCAGGCACAAACCTGCGGACTGTCCCTGATACATCCCTCCTTTCCTTGTGCCTAAGTCTAATCAACAGCCACATTCCGAGTGTGTCTTCATTTCAGAACCCCCGCTGGTCACACCCCTGCACACACCACTGCCATCTGACTGCACGGTGGGGCCTAACTGGTCTCCCTTCATTAGCACACTTGCCCTTCTCCCCCAACCCAGCCCCATCCCACAGAGCAGCAACTAAATCACATCGCTACATGCAAATCTGGTAAGTCCCTCTCCTCAGAATCCCCGTTGGAAGACCAACGACTGAAGTCTTCCCCAGGCAACCCAAGTCCTACGCTCACCACCAACCTCTTGACTCACTGGGGGCTCCCCTCCCTCTTACTGCAGATGCCAGAGCTATTGCCTTGCTTCAAGTCTTTATGCTACTGAGCTCCCTCTAGACTCAGACCTCTCTTACAATATTCCTCTGCCGTTACCCTAATCCATTCATACTTATTCCTTAAATCTCAGCTTAAAAGGTATTTCTCATGAACAAGAATCTTCCCTGGGTCTCCTAACCAGGTTTAATCCTTCTATACTCTGCTCATTTCAATCTATCATTTGAATATTTATGTGAGTACTTATTTAGTAAATGTCTCCCCTCCTAGATTGCCAATCCCCTGCTTCCAACTCTCAATTAGTTTCCTGCCACAACCAGAAAATAAAAAGAAACAAAGAAAGAAAACCAAAGTTTCTTACCATGGCCTCCACATCCCAGGTGATGTAGCCCAGCCTTTCTTCCGCTTTCCCTTATAACACTCTCCTTTGTTCCCAAAGCCTCCTTGCTGTAACAGGCTTAACCTGTTTCCCACCCTAGAATCTCTGTCCTATGCTATCCCCTTTTGTGTGATACTTGGCCCTAGAAATCTATGTGGCTTCCATCTCCAAGATCTCAGCTCAAATGTCATCTCCTCAGTGTGGCCTTCCCTGACCACGCAACCTAAATCACTGACTCCCTTCCCTATCACTTTAATGAAACAGGGTTTTTCATGGTCCTTTTCAATATATAAAATAACCTTTTTTCATTTGCTTACAAGTGCACCTTATATCCCTCCTCCCCACAGAATGTGTGTGCTACTAAAGGATCCCAGTCACCCTGTTGACCATTCTATCTCCCAGCACCTGGAACAGTGCTTGACACCTAGCCTAGCAGGTGCTTAATAAATATGTCTTGTTGTATCTGAGACATTAATGAGAAAAAAATTTTCTTGAATTAATGAAATGTAAGCATGTTACTCAGGAGTTTTACACCTGCCCTTATCTAGTTTATAAGCAAATTCGATGACTGATTAGTTTGAGGAAATACCTCTAGCAACTCAAGAGCAGTAGGTATATGGACCACAAAAATTACAGGAAAAAGTATAAAGTTCTACCAAGTAAAACACTTTAATAAGAAAAAAAAAAGCAACTTGGCGGCAGACAGCAGATATTCTCACTGTTGTCCTGCCCGTTGTGCTCCTCACAATGTATCTTTCCTTTAATAAATCTACCTTCCCTGTTTTCATAAACTGTATTGGTGAATACTTTCACCCTCAACGACTCCAGCCATACCATGCCCAGCCTGTCACTCACGACAGGTATGGCAACAGGATTGGGGTGGGAAAAAAAAAAACACTCAAAATTAGTAACTACTAAAATATCACAATGACCAAACGTGAAAATTGGGGATTCGTTAAAGCCAACAAATCGTTTTGTTCTGATTGTACAAATAGCATTAGTTGTTGTTTTTTTTAATTAAACAAAAAAAGCAGAAAATCTTTGTTAACTTGAAATTTCACCTGTATTAGTTGACTACAGTTACTATGTGGCCAGGTTTCTTATTAGCATGGATAAAGATAGGCCTTCAGATAAACGGGCAGACTGTGTCTACATATTTGTCACCTTTTCTAATCTAAAGACATTCAAAGGAAGGGCAGCAAGCCCATTTCAAAGGTGTAAGGGAGCACAATGGCGAGCTTCACCTCAAGATTGATTTCTCTACCAAATATGGACTAAGCACAAAGTACTTCATCAAACACTGACACAGGCAATTGACTAAAAGAGATCTGTATGCAAATTTAATTAGAATATCTGTAAATAGTGTATTAGCATTTGGTGATTATCTACAATTATAAGTCTTTTTAAATTCAGCATTACACTGAAATTTTAAACTGAAGTTAAATCCCGTATATAGATATGTGATTTTATTTCCATTCTTCAATGTCAAAAAATTACTGGGACAAGCAGATTTATTTCAGCCCTCTACTAAGCTTTTGCAATTTACAGTTCCAAGTCAGTTCTTCCTACTCCAGCCTTCAAATGGGTCTTTCAAAGGTCAAAGCTATGAGACACTCCAGATGATCACCTGTTTCTCAAATATCTCACCACACGTTAACACTAAGTCTACCCAATATCTGCTTGCAACAAGGCCTACAAAAAAACACCTGTCTTGGCTGGGCGCGGTGGCTCAAGCCTATAATCCCAGCACTCTGGGGAGGCCGAAGCGAGGGGATAGCCTGAGCCCACGTGTTCGAGACCAGCCTGGGTAATATGGTGAGACCGCGTCTCTACAATAAATCAAAAAATTAGCTGGGTGTGGTAGCGCATGCCTGCAGTTTCGCTATTTGGAAGGCTGAGGCGAAGGATTGCCTGAGCCCCGCAGGTCGAGGCTATGGTGGCCGTGAGTGTGTCACTGCACTCCAGCCTGGGCAACAGAGTGAGACTCCAACTCAAAAAAAAACCTGTCTCAGGGGTTGGGGATAGGGAGGAAATAGGCAGAACACAATGAATTTTTTAGAGCAATGAAAATATTCTCTATGATACTATATACCTGTAATTAAACACTGTCAAAAACCTACTGAAGATAAAACCCCAAGAGTAAGCCCTAAAGTAAACTGTGGACTCTAAGGGACAAAGATGTGTCAGTGAAGGTTCAACCATTTCAACAAATCTCAACAAATGAGGACATTGACAGTGGGGAAGGATGTGTGTATATAAGGGTAGGGAGTACATGTGAACTGAACTTTCTGCTTAATTTTACTGTGAACCTAGTACTGCTCCAAAAAATAAAGCCTATTTTAAAAAGACACTTCTTTCTTTTTATTGCTTTATCATACTTTATCTTACATCTGACAAACTCATATATTCAGGTTGTATTCCAACAGCAAAATTTATACTTCAGGGCTGACCTAGATCCATCAACAAACTTCAAGCTTAATTATAAATTAAGACAATAAAAAAGTGCTACTAATCTGCATTACAATAACAGCATTTATGTCAGATTGCATTAAAACTAAACTTATAAAGAGAACAAAGAATAATTCGCTTTTCAAAAGCAATGAAAGTATTTTAAGTTATTATTCACATTCCAAATAAAAACTTGAAGTTATTATGGAAAGTAACCTCAATTCATTCTACTCAGTCCTTATAAACATCAGTTATCCCATGAAAGCAAAGTTTTAGTGCCTGGCACTTGGACTTCACATTTATATTTCATACACAAATGAAAACAGTATTTAAGTACTCAAGTTTATCCGAGCACATATTTTTTAAAAGCCTTAAAGGGGCTATACCATGGTAAATCTATTTCTAAGGATTTATTATAAGGAAATAAAGATGCTGACAAGGATATACAAGTCTGTTTACCAGCGTTATTTCTGTTTACCAGTGGTGAAAATTAATGTTGAGTGCCTCCAAACTGGAAAGCGGCCCAACAGTTACTCTGGCCATACACTGACACATTACACAGCTTAAAAAATATACACGTTCTTAAAAACAATTAAATACTTTTTAAAAAATCATCATACAATTAAGTGGGGGGAAAAAAGACAGACTACAAAGCAGTACAAATCATCCCCAATTCTATTTTGCTTTCTTAAAAACATACGTCCTTGAGGGAAGGGAGATATCTGGGACTTTCAGTCACTAGAGTAACTGGTACCAGACTGGCCCACAAAAGGCTATAACACCTGAGGAATCTTTTTCAAGCACTGCACAATAGGCAGCACAAGACAGTGATCCCCAAGAAGGAAACTCAAAGGGAGAACCCATGACCACCCCTAGCTCTCTGCCTGGGAACAATTTCCTAAGCACAGCATAAAGAACTAGAGCACAAGTGAAGACCTTGAGGCCAGGATTGCTGAAGCAGTAGGAATCTTTGAGGCAGGACACCAGAGAAAAAGGAGCAATGCAGAGTAGAGCCCAGAAGCCCTTGGCCAAGGACAACAAGCCTCACGGGCACAGGGCAACAACAGCATCATGCACGGCTTACTAAAGGGCAGCTACCGAGGGTTGAGAAACAGACACCAGAAGTCAAACACTGCTCAGACACTAGAGCTCTGGCCCCACCAGAGTGAAAAGATCTTATGAATGCCTCCAGCATCAAGCTGAGACACTAGAAAGGCTACATCTTAGAATTAAGGCCCAGCCATGTCCTAGAGTAAGGCCACGGAAGAGCCATCCAAACAAAACCTAAAACCAGGACTTGAAAAGATCTGTAGGGTAGTCTGGAAATTTAGTCTGCCAAGTTAGGGAGGTTTCCTCTAACATTTCCACAGATCCACACTAACAACGTATAATGAATGCCAAGTCTACAAAAGGTCAAGATAGACCAGGAATTGAAATGCTTGACACAAAACAGACCAGGTAAGAAAATCCAGAACCCCTACAATGCACAGCACACAATATACAGTACATAATTCAGAAATTACTAAACATACAAAAAAGGAAGAAAATGTAGCCCACAGTCAAGAAAAACACTTAACAGAACCCACTCCTGGTTCTTTAAAGATCTTCCTTTTATCTTTGATTTTCAGCAGCAGTCAGACGTGTGGTTTTCTTTTTATTTACCCTACTCAAGGCTTGCTGGGATTTGGGGGCCTGTAAGACCCCAAAATCATCAGATTTGGTAACATTATGACTACTGCTTCTTCAGATATTTTTTTCAGGTCCAACCTCATTTGTTTTCCTTCTGGGACGCAAACTGCATGTTAGATATGGTTCCATAGGTCTCTGAGACTCTCTAAAGTTTTCTTCTTTTTTCCCCTGTACTTCAGATTAGAGAATTTCTTTTGATCTTTTTTCAAGTCCATGGACCCGTCTTCTGCCACCTCCAATCTACAATTAAGTCATTCCAATGAATATCTCATTTTAATTATTGTATGTCTCAGTTCTAGAATCCTCTTTTTAAAAAATAGTTTCTATAATTTCTTGGCTGAGACTCACCTATTTACCTATGAAGACTTTTTCTGTAAGTCCTTGAACATATTTACAATATCTGCTTAGAAGCACCTGTCTGCTAAGTTCAACATCTGTAATATGGGGTTTGTAACGTATGTTGAAGTGAAAAAATTTTTTAAATTAAAACAAATGTTGTGAGGACAAGTAAATGAACATATACTCTAAGGTTATTATGATTTTAAAGTGGAATGTGGTAAAACATTGAATCTGAACAGACTTAGATATACTAAGGATGCATATATCATTAGCCCTTGAACAATGACTTTAAGCAAACAAAAAAAAAAGAGGTACGGCCGGGCATGGTGTCTCACACCTGCAATCCCAGCACTTTGGGAGGCCCAGATTAGAGGAGGACAGCTTGAGCCCAGGGGTTTGAGGCCAGCCTGGGCAACTAGGTGGGACCTCATCTCTACAATAAATCAAAAATTAGCCAGCCGTGGTGGCCCATGCCTGTAGTTCCAGCTACTTGGAAGGATGAGGCAAAAGGATCATCAGAGCCAGCAGGTAGAGGCTGCAGTGGCAATGAGCATGCCACTGCACTCCAGCCTGGGTGACAGTGAAATTCTGACTCAAAAAATAAAAAAGTATTTTAAAAATTATAGCTTAAAAAGTCAGCAAGAAGCAAGTACTAAGGCATATTCAACCCAAAAGAAAAAATAAGAACAAAAGACAAAAGAGACCAATGGAAAATAAATAGTAAGATGGCAAATTTAAACCCAACTAAATCAATAATTATACCAAATGTAAATACACTAAAAATTCCAATGAAAAGGCAGAGATTGTCAGACAAAAACAAAAGCACTGAGCTTCCTGTAAGAAATGGGTTAGAGCAAAAGGTTGAATGTAAAAGAGAACAGATATATCATGCAGACATTTATTCATAAGAAACCTGATGTAGCTACATAAATATCAAAGTAGACTTCAAGACTAAAAGTATTACCAGATATATTATCATCATAAAGACATAACAACCCAAAAAATACATGAAGCAAAAATTCAGAGAACTAAAGAGAAAAACAGACAATTGCCCAGATGCTGTCAGAGATTAACACTATTTAATATAATAAGAGGACAAAAAATAAAACATAATAACTAAAGTAATAACTAATAAAAATATAGGACAGCCCTATCCACAAGAAAAAAAATAGCCATATATATAAGTTTTCTAATAGTCACATTAAAAAGTAAAAAGAGGCCAGGTGCAGTTGCTCACACATGTAATCCCAGCACTTTGGGAGGCAGAGTCTGGAGGATCACTTGAGCCCAGGAGTTCAAGACCAGCCTGGGCAATATAGCAAGACCTTATCTTTTATACTTTTTTACCAAGTAAAAAAATTATCCAGGCGTGGTGACACACACCTGTAGTCGCAGCTACTTGGAAGGCTGAGGCAGGAGGATCGCTTGAACCCATATGAGGTTGAGGTTGTGGTGAACCATAATTGTGTGTCACCACACTCCAGCCTGGGTGACAGAGTGGGAATTTGACTTTAAAAAAAAAAAGTGAAAAGAAACAAAAAATTTTAATAATGTTTTTATTTACTAACCCAATATATCCAAAACACTGTCATTTCAACAGTCAATATCTTAAGATTAATATTTTTTGTACTGTCTTCAAAATCTGCTCTGTATTTTACGCTTACAGCACATCTCAACTTAGACACTAAATATTTATGGGAAGCACATAGTCGCTTAATTTCATAAAATTTACAACTGAAAAGGTACTAATTTCCAAGTTGTTCCAAACATACCTAAAGTTTTCTAATAACTGAACCAAATGCAAAAAAATTGTTTTGTAAATTAAAATTAAATAAAACTGAAAATTCAATTATTCAGTCATACTATTCATTGCTTTTATATATATATATATATATATATATATATATATATATATATATATATATTTTTTTTTTTTTTTTTTTTTTTTTTTTTTTTTTTTTGAAGTTGGAAATATGTCACCCAAGAAGGGTGCGGG